>QWZN01000285.1:0-26075 GCA_003693225.1 Venturia aucupariae | reverse complement strand
ATTCCTCTAGGAATACTAACGCTCGTATTACGTGAACGAGATAGATTACTTAATCTAAGTAATATTTTAAGGATTACTAGTAAAGAGAAAATCCCTATAGGCTGGGCTTACAAGAGTATATCTAAGGGGCCTTTATATTATAGAGGAAAACAGGCCTCTTAAGAAGTAACGCTAGATTTCTATTAGAAAGTAATACCTTATCTTGAAGGTAGTATTAAGGCACTATTAAACTAGTTAGCGTACTTAATACAGGCTATACTCTTGCGTAGTTTCCCAATTTAGGGTAGTCGTATTTTAGATAGTTATATTCTACAATATAGTAGTATACTCTAGACTAACGTTGTTCGTTTTTGAAGTCGTAGATTCTAGAGTACGTCTTGGGTTTATTACTACCCTACGATTGGAAGCTTATAAAACCCCTTAGTTACCTATATAAGACTATACAAAGTTAATCTTTAGCGAATCTAATCCCTATACAAACTTAAATAGTTAATAACTATTATACTATAGTCAATTCTATAGCAAGTTTGGTAAATAGAGTCTAAGTATATATCTAAGCAATCTACGAATATCGGTCGTACTTTCAAGAGCTAATTCCAAGGCTTAGTTGCCGGCTTAAATATATTCAATTTTTCCTCCTCTAATAGCGGCCGCGATTTGTAATCCAATGACTTAGTAATATATAGAGGCCTAAAACGATTAATATCGGGCTATTGGTGCCCGTTGTCGACTATTTATCTTTATAAAGGACCGCTCTCTAAGATCCTCTAAGACAAATATAGAAGATACTTATTTAGACCAAGGGACTTTGGGGTCAATAATTAGCAATAGTATATAAGAATAGATAAATAAGAAATATCCGATTCTTAAAGGATATCTCTTTAACGACCTCGACTTTATCTTCTCTCTATAGTAAGATATACTACTTACTAGGCTATTCGAAAACGTTTCTCCTTAGCTTCTTATTAAAATCAACGACGAGCCGAAGTTGGACGCAAATATTATATATAATAAAATAGTCTCAAACTATTACTTACTTATCGACGAGGATACGCTTCTTCTTTATTAGATACTAGATAAGAAGGAAGAGCCTTATATATAGTACGAGTAATTTAAAGTAGCTATTAAGATATTATAAGGAGCTCGATTAATATACGACAAGGTAAAGAAGCTAAGAGATAAGATATAGTATCTCCATTTATTAATATATTATAGGCTAGATCTTCTAGAAAAGAAGAGCGTTGAAGTAGAGAGAAGCCTAGATAAAGGAAAATAATAGGTTAAGAAAATACTACTATAGACAAATAAATTTTATAAATATTATTTTACTAATAACTAGGGCGCCTACCAACCCGAGTCTACAAGCGGCGGCTAGATAAAGAAGGTTAAAGTTTTCTATAATTTCTTATTATATATATATAGGAAAGCGGAAAAACTTATAGCGTATAATTTAGGATATGGTAAGATATATTTCAGCCTTATATAATCCTTGAATATAACTTAAAGCCGTATTTATTTAACTCCCTATCTACTTCCAAAAATCTTGATATAGTAGAAATATAGCCCCAATCTCTCAACTACCCTTTGTTAGAATAACTTTAAGTCGAAGCGTAGACGGATACTATAAAGCTATATCTATCTTTCGAAAGATAAGTAGTTTTCGATTCTTAGGTACTACTTTATCTATCGCTATAATAGATATAGAACTTAGCTATCTTGTCTTAGTTTAATAACATATCTTAGAGATTGAAGTATAGACTTATATAACTACGTAGCTATACTATCTCTTCTAATAGCTCCTTATTTTTCTATCTAACCTTTTTAGTATTGTTAAATAGATATACTGGCCGGGGCAAGTTTTCTATAGATAAGGGATTATTATCTCTACTAGGAGTACTTCTCCTTTAGGTTCTAGAGAGTAGGTTATCCTAGCGTGTATCGAAAGCTAGCTTCTACTTCTATACTAGGAACAAGTATATCGATATAAGATAGAGAGGATATAAATATACGTATCTATAATTAATAGTAGTATAGTTACGCTTCTTTCTATCTTGATATAGTATCAAACTCCGGCTAAAAGGAGCGGAGCTTTTCTTACTATTCTACTTAAGGATAGTAGGCGCTAGAACTACGGGGAGCTAAAAATATACCCAATTTTTAGCGTCTAGCCGATTCTCCCTAGACTATATCTATATTCCTCTCTACTCCCTCCCTCGTTTACTTCTCTCTCGTTACTTTTACTATAGTTAGCTACTATAGACAACGCTAGTTAGGAGCTAGTACGAAGCGTTCTAGAAGGTATAAGTAAATCATTCTATACCCGAGCTAATCGTAGCAAAGTTCCTTATACTACCCTCTAGTATCGGGCACGCGGTCAGCGTTCTAAGGAAGAGAAAGTATAGAGCTAATAGTATCTCTACCCTTAGGAAAAGAAGGCCGTCGTTCGATTCTTAGTATAATAGAATACTTTTAGACGTCTAGTCCAAATAAAGTATCTACGTTCGATAGCCTTTAGTCTCGCCTCCTAGCGGCTACTAGCGGATAGACTAAGTAAGCCTCCGTATAGGAACTAGCCTCAATTCTTCTATAAACGCCATTTAGAACTTAGAGCGACTAATGCTAGTACCCTAGACTAGAACCGTTACGACATCTATAATAAAGTTGTATAGTAGTTTGAGGTAATTAGAAAGGTATTAGAGGATTCTATTATACTTCAAGAGAATATATAAAATATAGATAAGACTAGTATTATACTTTCTAAGCTTAACTCTATCAAAGTCCTTGTTAGTAAGGACAATAAACGAGGCTATAGAGGTACGCGCGTAAAACGTACGATAATAATAGCGATCAAATATATAAGCGCCGTTAGTAGGTATTTGAACCCTATAATAATCTAGCCCGCTTCGACTTATAGAGCTAACTAGGTAACGTACCCTACTCCTAGATAGTATTATACGTACTCTAATAGTAGATATACTAACTCCTATATTACCTTATAGTAGCTCAAGCTTATATTTAATTTCTAGACTAAAGAATAAGCGAATTAAAAACTACGCGTATTAATCTATAATAGCTTTGGAACGTACGAAACTCTCGAAGTCTTGGAATTTTACTTCGAAAATAAGATAATCCTATATTGTCTACCCTTCTATACCTTCTATAAGCTTCAGCCCTATAATATCTTAGTATTTGGCCTACTAAAGGCCGCCTACCGGGATCAAGTCGAGCGCCTAGAGCGAGGATATATAGGAAAAGTTGGTAAGGAGTACTTTACTTATCTATATAGCCCTATAAGAACTCAAGCGTTCACGCCTAGAAATATACGAGCTAGATAGGCCAAAGTAGGCTTATTTCCCTTTAACCCTAATAAGGTTCCTAGTAATATACCAATGCTCCTCTCTAAAATAAACGCTCCGAGTACTATCGAGGTAAGAATAGGATCTTATACGCAAGACTAACTACCGTAAATACCTACGATACTAGTATTAGCGGACGTACTTGTATCGCTACTTAATATAATCAAACGGGTTCCTAACGACGAGACAAATAAGCCGTACAAAGAAAGGCTTTAATAGAAGTATATTAAAGTAACCTAGCTATACTTTACTAAACGTACTCTTCTTTAAGAGTATAATCGGTTTTTAGCCCAAATAAATTAGGAAGCTAAACCTCGCCGATCGGCTAGATTAGATATATTAGGGACGGCGAAAGTAATAAGCTACGAAGATCTTAATAGGGCGAGATTGGAGCGTATTAAGAAAGAGACTACAAAGGAGGATAAGAAGGTAAAGAAAGAGGCTAAGAAAGCGGAGAAAGCGGTTAAGAAGTCTATAAGAGAGGCTAATATAGCTAAGAAAGAGACTAAAAAGGCTATAGATAAAGTAGAGGAAGCTACTATAGATAAGAGTATATATAGCCGGAAGCGTAAGCGTCTTATAGTAGAAGATATAAAGGAGCTAAAGGCTAGGGCGTAGTAGATAAGCGAGGTATCGAAGCTAGTAGGTTTACAAATAGGTTAGTAGAGCGAGGAATAGGTATAGGTTGCGCTAGTAGCGCAAATAATATAAGATTATAGTACGTTTAATAGAAATTTACTTCTTATTTCCTCGGTTCAAAACTATTTATCAATATAGAAGTACCTAACGCGATAGGTAACTAAATAATTAGAGGTAGATAATATATTAATAAGATTTTTTAAGCTAGCCTCTCCCTCCCTTTATTCTATTCCGTTGAAATACGTCGTCGAAACCCTAGACCTTCGACTATAGTACTTCCGATATAGCTACTTATTTACTATATCGTTTAAGTACTTTGCCATCGTTACTAATAACTTTAGATATTATTAGTTATCTTGGTATAACAGTCCTCCTTATATCTATATATTCCAAAGACTCTAGAATTGTAATAGGAGATATTTCTAACGATTTACCTATAAGCTCTTCTTAGTATTTAGCTAAAATATTTTTTAGGATAGACTATAGAGACTCGTAGTTAGTACTTGATAATTGGGTCTATAATACTTAGAGTACGAGTACGAGATCGGGGGTCCAAGAGTTTATAAGTAGTACTTGGAGAGTTTATAGACTATAAACGCTAGTACTTATAGTAGTACCTACTTCAGCCCAATTTCCTACTACTATTAAATCGAATCGAGGCTACGTTATATTAGTACTAAAGATTACGCGGCTCTCTTATCTAGCTTAATTACGCTTGATAATAACCTTAGGACGAGTAGTATCCGTAATTTACTAAGCTCGTACAATACTATTAAGACTTTTCTATAACTAAGTAAGATTGTCTTAAAGGATTCCTCGTAAGGCCATATCTCTAGAACTAATAGTTTATTATACTTGTTCTAGCTAATCTTCTAAGTCTTCTCTAGTACCGCTAATTAAGTCTTTAAGATCTCTTAGGACTTAATAAGGGAAATAATAAAAGAGCTAAGTAATAAAAGGAGGAACGCTAAGTTAGTAAGTATAGACTATACCGCTATATTCTAGGTATAGTATCTCAATGTCGCCAAGTATACTATACTAATACAAAATGTACTTGCCGAGTAAGGAAAAGTAGAGATATTTCTTTATAAGAAGCTATTAGAATAGCTAGAATACTTGAGTCTACTAGACGAGCTACTATACGCTATCGAGGTATTCAAAGTCCTAAGAGATATAGTAGAGGTTAGTTAATCTATATACTTTAATATCTATTAACGTAATATTACTAAGCTTTTATAGGGAAAGCTATTTATATTAAAATATATAATAGATACTATACGTTTCTTATTACGTTACTACTAGACTATAGTAACTTAGCTATTATAGATTTATAGCTCTACGATTATATTTAGCCCGCAAGCAAGCGCTATAAGGAGGGTAAATCTGAAGAAGGTTTCTAAATAGCTAAGAAAGCTACCTTAAGTAGATAAGACTTAGGCGTCTCTAATCTAGATACTTATAGTTTACTCCGATTTGGTCTAGACCGTAGCGTTCTCGCCCGATAGTACGTAGATTGCGTCGGGATTATATAACGTAACTATTAAGCTATAGGATACTATAATAGGCGACCTCTAGAAAACGCTTGTAGGTTACTCTAATTAGGGCCGGGCCGTAGCGTTCTCGCCTAATAGTAAATAGATCGCGTCGAGATTAAGTAATAAGACTATTAAGCTATAGAATACTATAATAGGCGACCTCTAGAAGACGCTTATAGATTACTCCAATTAGGTCCGAGCCGTAGTATTCTCGCCCAACGGTAAGTAGATCGTATTAGGATTAGATAATAAGACTATTAAGTTATAGGATACTATAATAGGCGACCTCTAGAAGATACTTATAGATTACTCCAATTTAGTCTAGGCCGTAGCGTTCTCGCCCGACGGCAAGTAGATCGCGTTGGGATTAGGTAACAAGACTATTAAGCTATAGAATACTATAATAGGCGACCTCTAGAAGACGCTTATAGATTACTCTAATTAGGTCCAGGCCGTAGCGTTCTTGCCTAACGGTAAGTAGATCGCGTCGAGATTAGATAATAAGACTATTAAGCTATAGAATACTATAATAGGCAACCTCTAGAAGACGCTTATAGGTTACTCTAACTAGATCCGGGCCGTAGCGTTCTCGCCTAACGGTAAGTAGATTGCGTCGGGATTAGATACTAAGACTATTAAGCTATAGGATACTATAATAGGCGACCTCTAGAAGATACTCGTAGGTTACTCTAGTTCGGTTCTAGCCGTAGCGTTCTCGCCCGATAGTAAGTAGATTGCGTCGGGATTAGATAATAAGACTATTAAGCTATAGAATATTACTAAGTCTATAAAAGTCTTAAGATTACTTAGTAGTACTATTAGTAGTTATTTCAAGTTTAGAGCCTAGGAAGAATATTAGACCTCCGGGCCTACTAGCTCTATAAGAGTCCCTAAAGATAGTTAATACCTTATAATAAACCTTAGTCCGGTCGAGATTAAAAACGTCCCTATATATAGTTATAGGCCTAACTATAAGTATATAGATTTCTAGGTCTATAATTAGTAGATTTGCTATAGATTAGTACCTATATTTCTACTAATATTAGATTTTAAGCTTAGATCTTATAATAGAAGAGAGGATTAGGTAGCTATTAGATTTAGAAACGGTAGTATCTTAAGCTTCGAGTTTAATTATTGAAGCTTATATAATAAACTTTAAGGATAGAGTAAGCTATATAGTAATTTATTATAGTAGAGTTCTACTTTAATAATAAAGAAGATAAAGAAAAGGCCTAAGTTTTCTTTTCTTCTAATCCTATTCTTCTTAGTATCTATAATATATAGGGTAATAGAGCGCGTATATATTTATATTTATTAGAACTCTATTCTCTAGAAAGTTCTATAAGCCTCCTTAACAATTCTTAGAAATTAATCTAAGAGTAAATATATTCTAGGCTCTTCTATAAGTATCTTCTAGCTACTATATTTGTTTATACGTAGAACGCGCGCGCGTAAAAAATTAGTAGGTAGAGGTAGATAGCTTAATTAGTAGGATATTATATAATTAGACTTCTTTATAATAATAATATAAGACGTATACGTTGTATTATAATACGACTAGGATTAATTAGATAACGCCAACGTAATATTCGATCGAGATATATTCCAAGGGTTTAGGATAACCTAACTATAGGATTCCTATAGAATTTAGAAACTACAAATATATGAACGAAATTGAGACTATTCTAAAAACAAAGTTCCTTAGAGTTCGGCTCGTTAGACCGCACGGCCCGCGATACCAATACTAATATTAATAATCATCTCTATTTGTTTAGATAGAATACTAGATATTTCTTAGCTTTAATTGATATTATATACCGTCTTATATAATAGTTATATCAAAGATTCCAAACGCAATGTAATAACTAGATATTGGAATTTCTAGCTACTATAAGTACTCGTAGAAGCCAAATATTCTTCTTTATCGCCTTTGAAAAGCCTATATTAAGTAACTCTTCTACCTTTTACAATTGGGCCTCTCTCCCTATAGGCTAGTCTAGAGGTCGCAAAGTCTAATTTAGAAAGATTTGCCGGAATATATCAATAAGTAGTAAAGGAATATCTAATTAGTAATCCTCGTCCAATACGAATATAAGTAATTAGAAGAGTACGAGTATATATCAATAGTAACCCTGCTCTAGAAGATTTACTATATAAGCTTAGAGTATCTTCTCTTCCCTTAGGAAATTAGTAGTAATAAAGACTTCGAGATTTATCTATTTCTAGATAGGTTTAGAATCTTTAGCGCTATAAAAGCTATCGATATAATCTATACCAAGATCAAGCCTACTATAGGGAAAAAGTATAAAGAGAAGAACTAGGTACAGCGCCCTTAGGTTCAATTCTAAAAGATTTATAATATTAGATTGTCCGCTCTACTAGCTTAGTATTAACTTTGAAATCTAGATTGGCGTTAGTCTCTAACCTTCTCAATAGTAGTATAAAAGTATTCGCTCTTTTCTAATAATAGCTTGCTTAATACCCAAAATTTTATATTATTATAGATAATGTTTAGATCTTGGGTATATCGGAATACGTTAGGATAAGAACGTAATAATATAAAAGCTTCGTTCTAGTAATCGAGAAGATAAGTTCAACTAGAGTTAGGAACTTCGATTATTATTTTAACTATCTACGTTTCTCTTTATATAGATAGGTAAATATTATATACCAAGATATATAAAAGAGAGGGGTGCTACTAATAGGTCTTAAAAATTAAGGGGTATTATAATTAGGAGTATATATCTAGTCAATATTAAGAAGGTTACTAACTTACTATTATAATATAGCGTTCCAATACGATTAGTCAAGTAGAAGGTACGAATAGAATATTTTAAACTTATTACTATTATATTCCTTACCTAATAGCTAAGTAGATCTTCCTATAATTCTAAGCTCCGTTCTAGTTACTATTCTTTACTCCTATATAGACCTTTGGAAGATTAGCAACCGAGTCTACTATAGTAGCTAGTAAGAAAAACGTTAAATCTAATCTCTATCCTAGCTAGTACGCTAGGTTATCTTCTAGCTATACCTTTGTCAAAATGAGATTCTATAGAATTGGTCTAAGAGAAGAATATTCTTCTTATAATTCTCTTTCTAAAGAGGTAAAGAGTATATTTATAATTTTATATTAGATAGAAGAAGATAGGGCTATAATGGAACCTATAAAATAACGTTTGTTTTACCGGCTACTATAGTAAGATAATAGCAGTAGTAATTACGACATCGATTGTATAGGAGAGTAGGCGTGTAAAAAGAGTAAGATAAAATAATATATAATAAAACGGTAGCGGAAGAGGTAATTAGATCGCTATTAGAGATCGCAAGGCTTAGTAAAAGAATAATAAATAAGCAAAGCTATTATAGTATCTATAGCGAGTAAGAAAGGGTAAAATCTTAGAAGTAAGATATTAGTAGTACCCTATACCAACCGCTTTAGGTCTTGACAAATAGCTTAGCGTTATTACTATATAGCTCTATATCTATAAGTTGACTTAGTATAATTTCGAGATACTTATCTCTTACCTTCTAAAAATCCGCGTTTAGCTTTTACCTAGTAGGTACAAGTTACTAAAAAAAATTCCTATTACTCTTATACTATAGTCTACTTGCCTTAACTTAGTAATTATTCGCGTATCGACTAAAAGGGATTAAGGTAGTAGTCCTAGCTCGTAACGCTTATATTAAAGACGCTAAAGACAAGTAGTAAGTTATTAGTTATAGAGATAAAAATTCAATTTTAGTAGCTAGAAAAGATAACGAGCGTATATACTATATAGAGATTACTAGGCGAAAGTATATATATACTATCTCTCGAGATCTTCAATATAAGAAGATAATACTAATCGACTAGATAGTATAAGAGATTACGATCTTCCTTATTATATTAGCGAGTCGAACCGCGATACTACCCTTTCTATTAAGAAATTAGACGGACAGGTTATACAATTACTACGGAATAGCACTAATACTAATACAACGGATATCTAAGGATCTATACTTACCTAGGTAGAAGAGCTTCTAATAAAAGAAGTACTAGTACCTTCTAAAGTATAAAAGTTGTCTTGTATTAGTCAAACTGCGGTTGAAAGGGTTGGTATCTACTAATACAAAACTTAATATCTCAATATCTAATAGTACGAGGTAGATAATTGTAGCCAGAGAAGATACTATTACTCGTAGTATATTATAGTCCTAGCTCTACCTAAGTTATTTATACTAGAGATACGGCAGGCCTAGATACGATATTAGAAGAGCTACGCGAAAAGAAGTAGAAATAAATTACTTAGAATTATTAGATTTTGTACCAAGTTATAAGGATTCAAGATAGGAAAACAACTACTAAATATAGACGGTAAAGTATTCATTATTTATAATCTAATTAGCGCTTAGAAATCAAGCCAACTGAGATTATTTTAAAGTATATAGTAGTAGCGAATATCTATATACGGTCTAAACGTATAACTTGAAATAGGAATAACCAAAGAGGATAATACCCAACAATCTATAGAACTAGTTAGAACAAGAGATCAAGTCGTCTATCCTAAAGAAATAGAGATATTGCGTTTCAACGTACTTTCTCGCTTAATAAGGCTAATAAAAGTCTTTTACCTAGTTTATCTTATAGATATAGAATATATACTACTTATTCGTAACCTATATAGGAGCTAAGCCGGGCGTAGGGCTTAGCTTAAGAGTTAGTTCTAGAGTTGTTTCTAGAGTTAGTAGAGGTCCCTAGTTACGTTCTAGTATTACTCTCCGCTTTTAAGTAATTTCTTTCTCTCCGTAGAGAGAAATAAGAGCCTTGATCGTTTCGATCTAGTAGCTCTACTTACCCTATAGAGTAAAACTAGATAGAGACTAATAAAGTAGTTAAGCGACGCGTTTCCTTTCCTCTAGAGCGTACTCGACTTAGATAGGCTTCTAATCCTTTAGCTTTAAATCGAGAGCGGATATACTAAGCTACTATCTTACGTCTTTAGTCTTAATTCGATCAAAGAACTCTACTCGAGACTCTTTTAGCTTGGTTCTCTTCAAGCTCTTTTTTGTATTTTCGAGGTCGGAACTTACTTACTTATATAGCTTCTAGATTATACTTCCTTCTTCTTCTACAATCTTAAGCGTCTTATATAATCTACGAGTTTCTTAAGAAAGGTTGTTGCGTTACTTTTAGAGTTATATAAGTAGTAGGTACGTCTTAAGTAAGTCTACCTTGGAATTGTTTAATATAGTAGGCGTACGAGGATCGACGTCACGCTTTATATAAGAGACGGACTTGAAGAGTATATTAGTAGAGAGTTATCTAAGAAAAGTAGCTTATACGTCGTACTATATCCGCTCGTTTATATAAGCCTAAAAGACGCTAGTATCTCTATAGCCTATAACCTATTATAATTACGCCTACGTAGCGACCGCTATTAGAACCGTTAGTATAGTTTAGTACGGGTAGAGAGAGGGCTTACTATCGACTGTTTCGCCTGTTCTACGTTGGATATTATAGGGATTAAGGATTTGCAATAATCCTACTATTATACTAAGCCGCTAGAGGTAATAGAGAAATGTATAGTAGTAAAGAGATTTATCTTTAGACGTCTAGATACCGTCGGGAGTAGGTATAGCTTGCCGGAAGATAGGTATATTCTCTTAGAACCGTTTCTATCTTAGGCGCGTAGAATTTCGATACCTAGTATTAACCTAGACCTTGAACAAATCCTCTACGTAAAAGGGCTCCAATTCGAACGTATTATCGAGTATAGTAATAATATTTATTAGTATTACCGGGTCGAAGATAAGGTCGTCTACCTTGTAGAGATAGTATATCTTACTATTAATAGTTAGCTACTATATCTAAGAAATTAATACGGGCTATCTACCGTTTATAGTTTCTCTTATAGCTCTTTGTAAATTGTAGGTCAACTTCTATAGTAAGGATATCGCGTTTGCCGTCGGCGTTAGAAAGAAGGATTAGTATAATATACTTATAATATAGCGTCTCTATAATCTCGCTAATCTTATTAGGCTCTAAGTCTATCTTGTCTCCTACTTCGCTATTGGATCCAAGAGCGTATTATATAAGAACCTTGTTATTTCTCTTTACGTAGACTAAAGCTCCTAGTCGAGATCCTATATATACGCAAAGTAGAATTATAAATACTAGCTAGAGTCGCTACTACTGTAGTAGGAAGAGCGTCGGTGAGGTGAAAGCTAGATATTATTATCCGCCGTTATTAGGATCTTATGGTCAGATAGAACGATGGAGTAGAGGTAAGATTAGATAGAAGCAAACATATAGATAAAGATAAGATAAAAGGTCTCAAATGTACTTCTCAAAAGACTATAGTACAAAAGGTAGTATGAATATATATTATTAGTTAGTTCTTAAATATCAGATGGATACTAAGTCCGTCCCTTATATACTAGCCTTATGATAGTATATCCCTACTATATTCTTACCCCCCTTTTATAGTTGTGTCGTCCCTTGACATAACAAGACTAGTTATCGCTACTAATAAAAGAAAAGGTATTAACCTTCCTAGCGGCTACCGTAGTAGGTAGACCTTTACTATTGTCCTAACCTTCTACTCTATTATTACTATCGCTGTCCTTATCCTCGAGTGCATCCTCGAGATCGCGTTCATTCTATTCTATTATAAAGTACTAATCTAGTTTAGCAATTGGTCCGCCTTCGCGGAAGCGATATATAAAGAAACTCGATTCGCCGAAGTAATGTATCTCCTACTTAATAAATACGGCAAACTTGTTAGCAATCAAGTTCGTAAGTTTAGTCTCCTATCTATTAATAACATTCTTGAAATGGCGATTATCCTTAATAACTTTCTCAACCTACTTAATGACATCGTAGTTGTCCTATCGGAGGCGACTAATTAGTACTTGTACGATTGGCTCGACTAAATACAGTATAATATACGAAGGAAACGGATATAGCAACTTGCTATAGTTGACGGAGTGACTAGATAGAGATATAGGTCCAACCTAGAGATCGCGATGCGCCTTAGTAAGCTCCTCCTAGGTGCCGCCTTTAGGAATCTTAAGTAACGCATGATCTACCTTAATACCGTAGTACTAGGGTAATATAGTTAGACGAATACTATCTGCCTTTCCTACTGATCTATAGAAGTTTAATAGATAGGTAATACGGATCGTATAGTCGGCTACAATCTAACGCTGAAAGTCCACCCTAAATCGCTTTGTATAATCGTTGTTCTATATCTTTGGAAGGATCTTCGCAATATAACTATTACCGAGAGGAATACCGCGGAGCTTGTTCATGTCCTACTATGTAACTATATTATCTATCTTATATATTGTCGGAACGTACTAGGTGTAGTTATTCTTAGTCTCTCCAAATATAGTCAGACTACCTTGAATCTGGTTCGTACCTTTATTTAATTCGATGGTATCCTTGACATTAATATCGATATAACGGAATATGATATTATTACCTTTTCTAGTCGTCTTGGCGTAGTAAGGGTAAGAGATCAGCCAGAATCGACGATCTAGACGAAGCGCAATATATCGAGCCTAGTATCTAATAGATTAGCGCATTACCTACTAGGTAATACTATAGTACATGGTTCGGTTCCATCCTAGATTGTTCTTCCTATTGACCTTGCGTAAATGCTAAATATAGTATACTAACTCGATCTCAGCAATATCCTTAATAGTCTAGAACCGACCTATCTATTACAAGTCGTCGGGAACGTCCTTGAAGTACTTGATACTATTAATCTTCTTATCAAATAAAGCTTCCTCCTTCGTCTAGTACTTGAAAGTAGTCTCGTTTAGGACGCTACTATCGTAGTCCTAGTCTTCAAGGTCGCTCTTTGTCTAGACGTGATTACGAAAGGTTTCGTGCTCTTCAGGACTTAAGGTGTTCTTCTCGAAAATATCAATATTGATTGGCTTATAAGCGTAGATACTAATATAGTTAGAATGAATAGACGGGCGGTTACCTATACGGAACCACTTAAACTTATCGCGTAAAGTTATAAACGTAGCTGGATTCGTACAGGTTACCTATTCTACTAGCCGATTAGTAAGAACTGATATCTTACTATTTCGTGTCTAAAGTGCCGCCTGGCCTATTATATATCGCAAATAGTTCTAGTATATCTCGTCTTTAACTACAACAACTATCTTTGCGAACTTCCAAAAGTTATCTAGTATCGAGCGCTTAATGGTTACCTTCTTAACCTTCTTACCGAGGTCTATATATCTAATATCGCCAATACGTGTCTAACCAACCGCAGGTTTCTTTAGAAAGATACTCAGACGAATCTTGTTGGCCGTAGCGCTGCAAGTACAAGTATCTTTTATAAGCTTAGTATCTTTAAAGTCCTCCTCTTTATCTATAACTATATTATCTTCGTTATACTCCTTAGGAGACTTCTGCCTGCTCTTGCCTTTGGATCGAGTAATACGAGGCGTATTATTATCTTCTCCAAACTCTTCCTTATTCTACTAGTCGAGTTCCTTTATTACTTCTTCGAGAATATTAAGTGGTGTACCGTAAGCCGATCCTACGTTAGACGAGGGAGATGAATGCGCTAGATCTAATAACTATTAACTTATACCGGAGGTTGCTTAAGAATATTCGCGGAAAGGATCGTTATTATACTAACCGATCTCCTTTGTACGTGTAAGATACTGCTGAAGTTGGATTGTAGTAATCGGTAATAAATACCTAGGATAATAGACTCTACTAAAGTCATCCCAATTAACGTCCTTAGAATACTTGTCGTAAACTACTCGCTTAATCTCTTCGCCCTTCTCGTTACTAATAATATCGACTAGACCTGCTACATTAGACTGCTGTAGTCTTAACGAGTTTCGGGATCGTACGATTACTAATAGGCGATAGTAGATTGCTGCGCTAAGTATCTTAAGTACGGTTTGAATTAGAAGCTCGATAACTAGCTTAAGGTATATTCGAAGTCTAATAAGTAAGTTACGGCTGAGTTAGAACTTAGCGGTCTATAGTATTATACTGTCCCTCCTATTAATAAAGAGGGGAGACTACTTGTTATTAAGGAGACTACTAAGGATTCCGCTATCCTATTTAACGAAATATCTGCCTACTCCCTCAATATCATCTGCTCGCGTTAAGCCGCGAATATTATTATACGCAGCCCTTACCTAATTTCGGGTTTTCACGCCTTAGGTCGCGTATTTATTAATAATAGACAAATCGGTTTCGAGTGCTTCTGTGACGGACCTAGCGGTTGGGATAAGTAGCTTATACTCTTCGTCCTTGCTCTGTTTTAGATAGTTAACAAAGAGTACCGAGACTATCTTATTTTAATTCGATCGATATTCAATCTCCTATCGAATACTATCAAGATAAGTAATACGCTCTCCTAGTTCTATAATATCTAGTGCTTGACTCTATTTCTCGGCGCTCTACTTAATCGACTTAAACTGTTCCGATTGTAGAAAGCTTACCGTATTATTCTTCTTATCTATAGCGGCTACTCTACCCGTGATTGTAAGAGCGGTGTTATCGTTAACTAGTATAAGTTCGGAGTCGCTCGTTATAGACTTGTCGGGTCTACCGTTATCGTCCTTCTAACTTCGGGTTCTAGGTCCTATAATAAGTGCCTTAGGTGGCTCGTATTCGTATAGTTTTAGTTTCGTTCGTAATCGTAGTTGAAGTTGTAGAAAATGAAAGATATAAAGAGTAAAAGAGAAGAAGGAAAGAAAGAATCCTCCTACTTAAATAGATATCCTCGCTATATTTCCAAGTCTATTAATAGTATTAATATAGTATTAACACAGCTCCCTTAGCTCCCTATAATATTATAGATAATAGTCAATACAAATAGTCAATACAAACATAATAAGAAATATAAACACTACGATCAAGTATATAAATATAAATACAAACTGAAAAACAATAATCGAAAAGAATAAAATATAATATATCGAAAACTTATCTCGCAATCTTCTTCCTTATCCTATTAACGTTAGTACTGTCTTTAATAATATTTTAGCGGATAGTTCTAGTCGTTTTGATATCCGGGGCTAGCCCCTAGAGTTATCTAAGTCCGGTTTATCGAAATTTCGCCGCCGGGAATCCGCTATACGGAACTTTTCGTCGCAATATCTAGTACAATTTGAGTATAAAGAAGATACTTCTAACTCGGCCCGCATACGCTATCTAATAATGGCTTACTACGCCATCTAATAATAGCTTAGGGTAGGATAGCTATCGGACCATTTCTAAGGTATACGTGGTTATCTATATGGGTCGATCTCTGAGGAGGAGGAACTAGGAACTCTAGAGGTATAGAGAATACTCGTCTTTTTGTTAGACTAGTTCTATACGTGGTTGTCTATATAGGTCGATTTCTGAGGAGGAGGAACTAGGAACTCTAGAGGTATAGAGAATACTCGTCTTTTTATCTCTCTGGAGGAGGAACTAGATACCTCGGAGGTATAGAGAATACTCGTCTTTTTGTTAGACCAGTTCCAGGCGATACGTGGTTGTCTATATAGATCGACCTCTAAGGAGGAGGAACTAGGAACCTTACCGTAGTCATGCGGTGCCGCGGTTATAGTAGAAGCTGAGGAGGTGAATGCAGCACAGTAGTCCTACTAAGAAAGTGAAACTCTAGATGCGCGGCGGCTCTAGAATAGTAGTCCTAAGAAAGTGAAACTCTAGATACGCGGCGGCCCTAGTACAATTATAAGCACACGAGCGATGCGTAAATCTCTAGGTAGTAAAGGTAATAATAATACCCGGGTCCGGCCCCTAGAGTCGTAATAGTAGTCTCCAAGTCGTCGAGGTTGCTTTAATGTTTAGAGACTCCTCGATTCAAAAGGTACCTAGTACTAGGGCGGTCTGCTAATAAGATGCTTAATATACGGCCCCTAATACGGCCTACTAATACGATACTTGATATACGGCCTCTGATACGGCCTACTAATACGATGATGTTTAGAGACTCCTCAATTTAAAAAGTACCTAGTACTAGGGCGGTCTGCTTATCGGATCTGTTTATTATCATCTTACTTAATAAATAAAACCACCAATACCCTACCCAGGTTTTTCTTCTTTTAGACGAACTATAGACTCCTCCTCCTTTATCCTTCTTTTCTCCTCGATCTATCTAATACCCTAGACTTATCCTACTGCCGTGTCGAACTCAAAGACGGGAGAAGTAAACGCTTAACAATAATAATACAAATTCAAAACAATTAACAAATTTCAAAAAAATTCAAACATACAAAATAAAATAAAGAAAATTTATTAGAATAATAATAAAATTCAAAATCAACAACAATAATATATTTACAAAAGAAAATTAATATATTTAATACATCAATTACCTTCTTATATTCCAATATCGGGATTTATGAATATCGTATACTAATTAGAATCGAAGTTAGAATATCGGTCTACGTTAAACTCCGGGTTAATATCGGGAGGGATATCGATGAAGTCCTTATATATATTAGGATTGAAGTTGGCTGGACGAGTAATCTAAACTATTAGACCTACGTCTAGTTCTACTTTATCTACTACTAAGTCATCTAATAAGTAATCGGAGAAGATATTATATTCTTCTCGATTAAAGCCGTCTGGATTTGAAATTCGAATAAATACTTCTACGTTAGTCTCGTCGTTGCTATCGGACTTACCAGAATTAGATAAGGCTTCCTCTCGTGGAATAAAAATACGAATACGATCTGCTCGTATACTCTTGAATATAACTATATCGTCTAGTTTAGATAGTTTATAGCTTCTAATTCGACGTCTAGTATCCTTATCTATATAAACCTTTGAAATTTTGTATGGTCTAAGCCATCTGAATTCCAACTTGTTGCCAAAACTCTAGACCAGTTTCGTGTTATTTAGTAGTACCAAGTTACCAACCTTAAGCTTCGAAGTGCGGCGACGAGATGTACGAGTTGCCTCCTAGTAGTCGATTACTTCGTAACGTATACGTTACTGCCTAGTAGTAGCTTCTCGCAAATCTCCTTCTCTAAGATTAAGTTGTTTCGCTCGCATCGTAAGAAGGTCCTCCGTTATATTTATAGACTTCTAGTTTAATATACGCCAAGTGGTTATCTTTAACTTAATAGGTAGAACATGTTCCTTACCAAGTATTATCCTAGCTGGCGTTATTCCTATTATTCGTTTAACAGTTGTCCGCTCTACCTATAGAATACTATATAGTAGAGATACCTAGGGCTTCTTTCTACTATTAGTTATCTTGCGCAATACTATAATAATTGGCCGATAAGTTCGTTTAATTCCGCCTTGAGCCTGCGAGTTATATAGAGAAATCTGAATCTTTCTAGTACTAAACAAGTGAAGTAGAGTATCAACGAAGCGTTTATTCTTAGAACTACTATCTATACCGATCTCGAGAGGAACTCCCTATCTGGTAATAATGTACTCGTAAATGAAGTTAGTAATCTACTTTATATTCGGAGAACCTCGAAGAGCCTTAGCTTTACTCTAGCCGCTAAGCTCTTCACGAGCATAAATAATATACTCGAAACCTTCTCGTTTAGGCATGCCTATATAGTCAATTAACTATCGAGTACCGAGTAACTTACTTCGAATCTTTATTATATTTAGACCCTCGTTAACTTTGTTTTGATTATTTATCTAACAAGTTGTACAACCTTTAACCTATACGGCGACGTCCTTATAATAACCTTCCTAGAAGTATTACTATCTAACTAGTTTAGTAGTTACTTCTCGTCCCTTATAGCTATACTTATTATAAAGAAGTTTAATAATTTCTTCTCGCTCCGTCGTATTATCGATAACGCGTCTATATAGTAATCCTCGTGCTCCTCGGCGGAATAATTGTCGATGTAGAATAAGAAAGTTGAGTGCCTTCTTTCTAATAGTACGGTACTCTTTGGTAGAAGAGTATAGAGGTAGTTTCTTTAGCGTTATTAGGTAATCCGCAATCATGTAATACTCGTTAGCGTAAAAGCTATCTAGTCCTTGCTATTTTCGACGCTTTTCTAACGAAGGTTCGCTTCTACTGTCCTATATTGTGCTAGAACTCTCGTTTAGATTATCGTCTAAGGAGTTATAAGAATCTAGTTAATCCGTCGTATAGTATCCGTCAGAACTAGAAAGCGAATATATCCGAGGACTATAATAAGTGACTGCTCTAAGATCCGAGGCTATAAAATCGTCAATGTCGAAATCGGGAATAAGAGGAATATCCTCGATAGGAATATCCTTATATTGGCGAGATAGTCTATCTACAACTATATTTTTCTTTCCTTTAACATGTCGAATCTCGAAGTTCTATATTGCTATCCAAGCAAGCTATCTCGTTACAAGTACGCCGGTAACATCGGATAATATTCTGTTAATCTAATAAATAAGAGTCCGAGTATCTATTTTGACAATAAAGTAGGCACCCTATAGATAAATCTTAAACTTCTTAAGTATATTCAAGAGCGCCCTATACTCCAACTTGAGAGCATTATACTTCCTTTTAGTAACTAACTAGATACTACTCGTATACCTATATAGATAGCGCTTTCCTTTATGCTCCTAAGAGAGTTCTACGCCCTAACCCTTAGTCGATATATCGATAGAAAGAATCAACTATCCTAATCCTTCGTTATACCGAATCGGTTTTAAAGCGGGGGCTTTAGTAAGAGTATTCTGTAGTCGAGTTATTACTTCCCTCTAACTGTTACCCCAAACAAAGTCTACGTCCTTCTTAAATAGGAAAAAGATCGGTTGTACAATTGTCGCAAAATCTCGAATCCAGATACGATAGTATACGTAGATACCGATGAATACTCTTGCCGATTTTAGTAACCTAGGCTCTATCTAGTTTATAATTGCTGCAACCTTCGACTCGTCTAGGCGACGTCTATACTTATCGTACTAGTATCTAATAATATAAAGTCCTTCTATACAAATATCGAACTTCTTACCTGAAACTATTGCCTTTGCACGCTCAATATCTACTAGTAGAGTATTAAGATTCCTAATATACTTAAGAATATTCCTTCGAACTCTAGGCAGCTCACTTATCTCGTCTCCGTAATCTTTTTCCAACTTGTTAAGAACGTCGTCGATATATATATCGCTTATATGAATCTAATGCCGAATAATTGTCTTAGTAACTCTATAAAATTAAGCGACCGAATTCGTAGCGCCCTGAGGTAATGTTATCATGCGGTAGAGTCCGAAAGGGTATTGGAATACTGTTATATCTCTACTTTCCTTAGCAAGTTCGAGTTAATTATATCCTGAGAAAAGGTTAGCTAATAAAATATAGGGATATCCTACAAACGAATCTACAAACTCGTCTATAGACGGGGGAATATTAGNCTCCTAAGAGAGTTCTACGCCCCAACCCTTAGTCGATATATTAATAGAAAGAATCAACTATCCTGATCCTTCGTTATACCGAATCGGTTTTAAAGCGGGGGCTTTAGTAAGAGTATTCTATAGTCGAGTTATTACTTCCCTCTAACTATCACCCCAAACAAAGTCTACGTCCTTCTTGAATAGGAAAAAGATCGGCTGTATAATTGTCGCAAAATCTCGAATCTAGATGCGATAGTATACGCAGATACCGATGAATGCTCTTACCGATTTTAGTAACCTAGGCTCTGCCTAGTTTATAATTACTATAACCTTCGACTCGTCTAGGCGACGTCTATGCTTATTATACTAGTATCCAATAATATAAAGTCCTTCTATGCAAATATCGAACTTCTTACCTAAAACTGTTGCCTTTGCACGCTTAATATCTACTAGTAGAATATTAAGATTCCTAATATACTTAAGAATATTCCTTCGAACTCTAGGTAGCTTACTTATCTCGTCTCTATAATCTTTTTCCAACTTGTTGAGAACGTCGTCGATATATATATCGCTTATATAAATCTAATACCGAATAATTGTCTTAGTAACTCTACAAAATTGAGCGACCGAATTCGTAGCGCCCTAGGGCAATATTGTTATGCGGTAGAGTCCGAAAGGGTATTAGAATGCTATTATATCTCTACTTTCCTTAGCAAGTTCGAGTTGATTATATCCTAAGAAAAGGTTAGCTAATAAAATATAGGGATATCCTGTAAACGAATCTGTAAACTCGTCTGTAGACGGGGGAATATTAGCATCTCGGATTGTTACTCCATTATAATTTGTTGCGCTATTAATCAATCGGTAACTTGGCTTATCGATACTATTACCTTTCTTTGCGACGAGGAACTAAGGATTCCTATACGGTCTATAGTATAGCTCGATCCGTCCTATATCGATACGCTCCTTAAGAATCTAACGAGCCACTCCTTCTAATACTTTCGGAATATTAAATGACTTTGCTTACTAAGGNTACGGTCTATAGTATAGCTCGATCCGTCCTATATCGATACGCTCCTTGAGAATCTAACGAGCTACTCCTTCTAATACTTTCGGAACATTGAATGACTTTGCTTGCCAAGGTGTATAATCTACTATCCGGATAACTTGTAGAGGAGCAACTTCGCGCCGAATCCTGCCGTATTCAGAGAAGTCCTAAGCTAATATAGGCTCCCGCCGATATAATATCTCCTTGATAAAAGCTCTCTCCTCTAGACTTAAGTCTAGGTTGACGCGTATAGCTTCAAAGCGCTCCTCTATCAATCGTGTCCCTCGAGGGAAAGTCGCGTATCGCTTTTCTAAATAAATATCGAGATTAGAATCTAGTTCTACGCTTGTCTATTCAAGTATTATAACTTCACGCTAGTTAACGAGACCTCTAGAAGTCTCTCTATTCTTAAGAGGAATATTAATAGGCAGGACCTTATCTACTTTCTTTTTGTAAAGCATTACGAGTTGCGGTTACGGTTGAGTCGAAAATTTTGTAATTTCTTAGCGCTTCTTTATTAGTAGATTAATATCCGGGGCTGGCCCCGGGAGTCGTTTACCGTTAAAATCCAACCTCCGCAACCTAAAGTTAGCTACTAAACTACGATTCTTCTACAAATACTCCTCGCGCTCCGCTACTTTCTTTATTTCTATCTTGAAGATCTCCTCATCTATATAATATAAGGGAATAAACTCGCGCTAGTTAGGTACGCGTACTAACGATATAACAATCGGCGCGTCCGGCGCGTCCTAAATATCGAAAATAACTTCTAGTAGAACCTACTCCTTCTTATCCTCTCGCCTTATCGTAATTATACCCAGTCTAACAAACGCGGAAGAATCTCTGGGTTTAATTATTCCGCGAACTAGTTTTCCGTATCGAACTCCTCGTCGTCGGAGGACTTATTACTTAAACTGGTTTAATAATCTTAAGGCTCCTAGACCTTATTATCTTTATCGGTTACTTCTTCAACTCTAGTACTTCTTGACTAACGAATTGCTGTATCGTAGTTATAGTCGGCAAACCTAGTATCCTATCGAACCGACTCGTTACCATTAATAGATCGCGCAACGCATCGAATAGCGCTATCTAGAACATTATAAATCTGTAGAGAGGAGCGCAAAGAGAAGGGCTAGCTAAGGATAATAAGTCGTAAATATCTTGATAAAACTATAAAGAGCGTGCCGTCGTAAGAGAAGGGAGCATCCGCAATACGAATGCTAGTATATATCCATCTAATGAGACTAATGTTATATCTATTAGCGGTAGTTAGGTTATTTCTAATAGCTTACTACTTAGGATTATTAAAACCGCTAATAGGAAGGCCAAAAGCTTTGGTAGTTACTATACTTATTACGTTTACTTCTATACCTGTGTCGATCATTCCGTCTCGAGATACTTCGCTAATAGAAACTTTTATAACTGGTAAACTAGCAAATATACGATACTTGCGATTAGCGCGGTCTATAACTGTAACTGCATGAGATATAATCAGGTTAATACCAATCTTAGTATCTTCTATCGGAATACGCGCATCTAAAGAGTCGGAAATAGTCATACTATTAATATGGCGAGGAGAACCCTAAGCTCTCTTTTCAAACTACTTCTATAATTTTACCGCTTTCTTTTCTGCTTTTAATACTTTCGTAGCTTTTATAGTAGGCTCGATCATCTATACGACGTCATTAGGAAGTCGCTTAAATATAAAGTTATTTAGGTAAGGTATAAGTATAAGAAGCTCCTAGAAAGTAAACGTATAATCGCCGTTTAATATAACTCGTAAAATAACTTCAAGTTCTATATCTCGTTTCGGAACCGCTACAATCAGTTGCTTAAAAGTCGGATTGTTATTTCTAACTTTTCTCGGCTAAGTTCCTCGTATAGTTTCGTTATTACTAACTTCTACTATTAACTAATCTTCAGCCTTAGTCTGAATAGGACCGCTAGTTCCGTTATCGATCATTTCTTAAAACCGTCCTAGAATAGTATACTTGACTCTAGTTGATTTTGTTACTAGCTTCGCAGTAGCTAGCTTTATAACTTTCGAAGATACCTTGCTAGGAAGGTTCACAGTAACTTTGGTAGGAGTTTTATCAATATTCTAAGGCCTACTAGCGGTAGAAATATATATAAACTTATTATACTTTATTACCAATCCTCCTATCTCGTTAACTTCCTAGTTATCTATATCAATAAACTTGCTCTTATACGCGTCCCTACTATTATAGAGACTACTAACTTAGATAGTAGAAATACTATTCCCGCTCTTAAGTTTGCGGTCTTTATATATCCTCGCAATCTAATCGGACTATCGCTTAACAGTATATAGTACAAGGCCTCTAATCTTGTCGCTAGGATTCTTTATACTACCCTAATATAGACCGCGCTCCTAAGGAGTCTTACTATCACGTTTATAGTATACAATACCGGTCTTAAGGAAGTCCCCTAAGCAACCGTCAAGTTGAAATACTATCTTACTAGACTTACTACATCCTAGGCAAACACGTTCTATAGGTAATACTCTAGTACTAGGGTTCAAAGTTGACGGTATTATTGCAGGATTCGCAGCTCTTGCTAGTGTAGGCTAACTTATATTACCGGTCCTTTACGCATTAGGAGGCGCCAACTAACGAGTTCTAGATTAGTTAAAGGTAGATAGGTTACTCGTAGTTGTATTAGAAGAATAGTAAGTTGCTGCTAACAGAGAAGACTTAAAGTTCTTTTAAATATAATCAGTAGCTAAGGCATATTATATACCGCTCAAGCGAGTCTTTATAAAGACAGGATTATATAAGTAATACAAAGTATTATAAGCGGCTTCTCTACTAATACTACTAATATATATGTTCTTAAAGGCTTCTAGCAGCGCCTGGTCAAGTCTAGAACTAGTAGGAAGGGGAGTCTTACTACTTACAAGATTTTCATTTCTTTTCGTAATAGATTTATTAGTAATACGCTCTAGGACCTTATTGTTAGCGGAACTAGTAAATATCTCTATATCCTCTTTACCGTTAATAATGCGCTCAGCTTCCTTAATAATTTCTTTAATGTTTTCGTAAGTGCGGCTAGAAGTAGACTTTATTAGGTACTTCAAGTTAACTTGCTGCTTGACATCTATAGGAAGACTATATATAAAGGCCCTAGTATATAAAGCCTTTATAGTATCGCCGTTCTCGTATATAGTAGGCTAGTAGACTTTAAACTCCTTAAGGAAGCCCTTAGGTTTAAGGATACCCTTCTCACTTTTGCGAGCAATCTCTACGAGATAAGCGAGAGTCTCCTTCTTCTAGCGTTTATCCTAAGCAATGTACTCTTCTCTAAATAAGGTCTTAAGTAAGTCCTAGTCGTACTCCTCCTATCTATTAAGAGCTCGAATATCTTTATAGATATTAGTATAATAGTTAATTATCAGACCTCGATATTTCTAAATATCCTTTTCAATCTCGAATACTTCGTACTACTCTTCCAATCGGATAAGGAAAGCAGACGTATTCTTCCCACTAAAGATATATCTATAAGGAAGGATTAAGTTCTTAGGATCGTATCGGACTCGTCCTATATTAGTCTTGGTGCTATTTATTATTATGAGGACGTCCTTATAGCTAAACTAGATACGCTCTAATATAATATACTATTCAGTACTAGTACTACTATCTTTCTTATTGGCTGCTCGGCTAGAAGTAGGCTTCTTACTAGTATCGATTCTATTAGATAAGTCTGCATTACTAGAGGTAATATTAGGAGTATCCTCTAGGGCGGTACTATTATCGCTTTCGTCGACTTTCGGGTTGTTTCTAATATCCTAGATTCTAGATAGGCCAGGTTCGTCTATTACTTCGTAAGGGTTATTGTAGGTATTGTTATAACAGGTAATATAATATCGTTATAGTAATCTCAAAATTAGTTGTTGAAGAATTAGAAGTTCTAATAGGATAGTAATAAGAGTATACTATATATAGCCAAATACTATATATTTGCTGCCTCGGTATTCTAGTTTATCTATTATTATTAGTTTAGGGGTATATATATACTCATTTTTATTAATTTCTTTTAGTTCTTGAGTATACAGCTGCTTATCAAGTCGTTCCGTTTTCAATGTCGTTAGTTTCGGAGTATATAGATACTTAAAGTATCGTCCCGTATATAGGTATCATCGTTTGATATAGTTAATACGAACTCGCGATCGCTTCGTATACCGAGGTTTTCTTTCAATCGTTATAAGCTTCGCAAGTAAAGTCCGTTTTCGTCTACTCCGAAGGACAGGTGTCCTCGTTTAGAGTCGTAGTACCGATCTTAGGTCTCTAAAGGTTATCCGGAGATCGGGTTCTATTATTATCGCTGTTGTCGTATATAGATATCTATAAATTAGTAATATAGATATCTCTTAGTAAAGCATCTAGAGGAATAAGTAAATATAGTAAAAGAAAATACGTTACTAAAATGGCTTCCTCCTTACCATGTATACCAACTGATATGAAGAACCTACGGTTTGATATATAGTGCAAATTCCCTGCGGAGATCACTAAAAAATATAGTAGGAAGAGCGTCGGTAAGGTAAAGGCTAGATATTGTTATCCGCCGTTATTAGGATCTCATAGTTAGATAGAACGATAGAGTAGAGGTAAGATTAGATAGAAGTAAATATATAGATAAAGATAAGATAAAAGGTCTTAAATATACTACTCAAAAGACTATAGTACAAAAGGTAGTATAAATATGTATTGTTAGTTAGTTCTTAAATATTAGATGGATACTGAGTCCGTCCCTTATATACTAGCCCTATAATAGTATGTCCCTACTATATTACCAGTAACCTACCTAGATTTGGGGGACCAACTAGATAATTAATAAGATTAATAATCCTCTACTTCAAATATAGCAAGTATACCTATAGAGCGTCCTCTACCTCCTCCTCTAACTCCTCCTCCCGAATTTGTTATACTTGATAGTTAATCTTTTCTTGTTAAGAGATAGTATCTAAACTTAGACCTGAAACCTACCTTGTATATACCTAGAGAAGAACTTAAAGGGTATATAGTATAGTAGGCATATATATTTAGCAGGGAGAAGAGCTAAAGAATAGTTAAGGAGAACTTCTATAACTCTTTTAGGGTATAGATACTTACCCTATAGGAAAGGGTGGATAAGGATAGCTTGAGAGTACTTAAGGTATT
>QWZN01000284.1:0-26100 GCA_003693225.1 Venturia aucupariae | reverse complement strand
ATTAAAACCCTATATAGTAGAAGTATTTAGGTCTCTCTCTCTCTCTCTCTCTCTCTCTCTCTCTTAACCTTGTATATCGAGCTATTAGGTCTCTCTCTCTCTCTCTCTCTCTCTCTTAACCTTATACATCGAGCTATCAGGTCTCTCTCTCTCGAAACTATATATAGTAGAAGTATTTAGGTAGGTCTCTCTCTCTCTCTCTCGAAACCATGTGTAGTAGAAGTATTTAGGTAGGTCTCTCTCTCTCTCTCTCGAAACCCTATATATTGAGTATTTAGGTCTCTCTCTCGAATCGAAACCCTATATATCGAGTATTTAGGTCTCTCTCTCTCTCTCTCTCAAAACTCTATACATCGAGTATTTAGGTCTCTCTCTCTCTCTCTCTCTCAAAACCCTATACATCGAGTATTCAGGTCTCTCTCTCGAATCGAAACTCTATATATCGAGTATTTAGGTCTCTCTCTCGAATCAAAACCCTATACATCGAGTATTTAGGTCTCTCTCTCGAATCGAAACCCTATATATCGAGTATTCAGGTCTCTCTCTCGAATCGAAACCCTATATATCGAGTATTTAGGTCTCTCTCTCTCTCTCTCTCTCGAAACCCTATATATTGAGTATTTAGGTCTCTCTCTCTCTCTCTCTCTCTCTCTCTCAACCCTATATATTAAGTATTTAGGTCTCTCTCTCTCTATCTATCTTCCTAGACGTATAATATTAGTATAAGATACTAAAAG
The DNA here is from genome assembly GCA_003693225.1 of Venturia aucupariae. NCBI lineage: Eukaryota > Fungi > Ascomycota > Dothideomycetes > Venturiales > Venturiaceae > Venturia > Venturia aucupariae. The sequence goes on along the minus strand of QWZN01000284.1, from coordinate 25,363 downwards.
ATTATATTCTATACGAAGATTAGTAGTTGCGACTAAGTCTAAATATATTGAAGTTAGTAAGTAAAAAACGGCTCTAAGTCTACAACTTTGCTTTTTTATAACTAGTTTAGTTAGTCCTTAGTAAGTATATCTCTTTAATACCTAAAATCTTATTACTTCCTTACGTACTAGTAAAAGAAAAGCCTTAGAATATTGCTAGGATAAGTCTCTAGAAACTCTAGCAGACTAAATAGAGTATAATTAATAATTGGAGGCTTTGCGACTATAGTAGGCTATCTAGTACTAGTAGCGAGAAGATTGATAGTATAGTTTAATACTAAATCTCCTCTATAAGCTATAGCTTGTTCTCTACTATTACTACGACTTTTAGTACTACGGCTTTCGAAGATTTGAGCGGTAGATTCTCCTTATAGTAATCTATATTATCCGCCTTTTCCGTACTACCCCTATAAGAGACGAGGGCTTTAAGGCCCTTAAGTTAGTATTACTATCCTACTAGGGCGCGCTCTATTATTTAATAACCTTATAGTAATATCTTCTTTACCCTATCTAACCTTTAATATTCTTATTTATATACTTAGTAAATACCTTATAGGTTATCTTAAACCTTAAAACTACTTTCTCTAATATCTCCTCGTCCTCTGAATTAGTCGGAATATCCTCGTCTAACAACTAGCTATCTAGTAGTAGAGAAAAGGATAGTTTACGTTGATTTGGCTAAGGAGCGAGTTATAGTTAGAAAGGTATTACCTATATAATATCTATCTCTATATACGATAAACGTCGGGCTTGCTCGTTTAGGGCCTAAGTCTCTCTACGTGCTTAATAATAGGGTATAGTTGATTGTACTTGTCGATAAGTTCTTTTACTAATATAAGATCCTTCTTAGTATACTAGACGTTATATCTTCGCTATTAGTTGAGGCTTCGGCTAGCCAACTAATAGCGGGCTAGATTAGTATAATAGTTAAGGCCTCGTACGTCGTAGGATTTGGAGGTATATTAGTAGAATATCTAAATTTTACGACTATAAGCCTCTTTATTCCTAGAACGGCCGATAGCTAACCTAGTATTGTCTAGGTCTCTTTCGAAGTACGTATAGTACTAGGCTTGCGACTAGGACTCCTATTAGATTCGGACGTACTCAGACCTTACTAAATAATTATTAATTATAATAACCGTCTTCTTAGAGTTATAGCGTCCTTGTAAAGTAGAAGGGTTAGACCTACTAAGGTATACCCGCGTTAGTTAGTAGTAGGATCCTTATACGAGGATCAAGAGAAATAATATATATATTTATTATACTATATTACGTATACTCGTAATCTATATCAAATCTAGTAGCTCAAGACCTTACGAGTATACGACTAACCAACGAGTCTCCGGTACTAAAAAGCTATTCTAGTTAGCTCTATAAGCGACTCTGTAGCGACTAATCTATATTACTAGATCTTACCCTTCTAGTCCGCTACTATTAGTTATTATACTACTAGCCCTTCAGCAAAAACTTCCGTATAAATACAACTAGAGGCGAGATAATCCTCGCTGACTAGGTAGATCCATCGATTAACTAGCCTATACAACAGGTATATACCAATAATAATAAGTCGATAATCTGCGATTTCCCTAGCTACGGGAAGCCCGTCGCAACCGACTCTCTTATATAACGAGATAAGAGCTAATCGCTAGTAAATAATAAAGCTTATTAAACTTCGGAGATTAGTTCTCAACTATCCAACTACTAAGTTCCCTAATTAGATTGCTATACTACTCTACTACTTACTAGATTAACTTCTTATTTCCCCTTTTAAGTACGAGGATTCTTTATAATCCTTAGAAGTATCCTCTTTCTTTTCTAATATAATATAAGAACTCTTTATTACCTTAAATCCTTTATAGAATCGTACAAAGGATATTAGAACCTCGTCGATCTAATATTATAAGATCGAATCTACTAGCTAGTAGAGTACTTCCCCGATCCTCCTATTGCCTTACTAGGAGAATCCCTCGCGTATATCCGCGGGAATAGCTCTACTCGTTCTTAGAGAATAGAAGATACTTATAAGATTCTCTCTTTCCCCTAAGATTGGTAGATTGTAGTCAGTAGAGTAGGCGTCGTTAAGAAGGTAATTAAAGACTTCTAAAAGGTAACTAGATTCTTACTACTAAGNACCTACTCTAGAAGCCCCTAGAGCGCAACGCTACTTACTAGACTTTCCCCGCAAGGTATTAGTAGTAAGTAGTTTTATAGATAATATCTATAGTATATCCGTCGCTAGCCCCTTAGTACGAGTATAGGGAAAGGAACCCGTATAGCGGAGTACCTACGACGAGGATAAGGAAGCCTTTTAAGATAATTAGAAAGCCCTTAAAAATAATAAGGAGACTCGAGTACCTAATATAATACGATAGCTTAACGAGAAATAACTTAGAGAAGTTATAACAATAATAGATAATATCTAAAGAATCGAGTAAGTAAAAGTAGTAAAGCAAATTAAGAAAGTACGCTAAGTAGGCTACTCCTAGTAATATTATAAAAATTAGGGCTACCGTCTTCAAAGAGGCGGCTTCGAGCGCGTATAGTATAAGTAATAGCTAATAGAGCTACTAGCTTCTCCAACCAATATCTATAGTACTAATTCTACTCGTAATATAGAGCTAGAACCAGCTCCTCTAAACCCAATTCCCTATACTCGTTAGGAGCCGGGACTAGTAGAGATACTAGCTAAGCTCGATACTATCTATAGAGAGGTCTTTAAAGAAAATCCGAGCAAAAGGTACTCTAGACTAGCTAGTAAATTGAAGCCCCTAAGGGATTTCTTCTCGTTATTCAAAGAGGACGAGCCTAGCTCTAACGACGAAGAAAAAAGTAAGAAGTTTAGACTAGAAGAATATAGATTCTTCTACCTAGAATCCTCGTCCATAGATTCCGTCTCTCTAGAGTATAGAAAGACAATTTACTATACTATATACCCTTTTATCGAGTAACTACGCGACTAGTACAACTTGGTAGTAGGTAAGATACTACGCTTAGGTATCTCTAAATGCCTAAGAGGTACCGCTCTAACCTAGTATACGATATAGTTATCTAGCTACGAGAAAGCTCGACTTAAGTTAGGTATAGGTATTACTTATTAGTATAAGATATTAGAGAAACGCTTTAGGATAAGACTAGAAGAAGCCCTACGAAGATTCGAGGAAAGATATCTCTCTATTAGCGACGTTACTCGCGGAACTTTAGTCGCTAAATATATTATAATAGTATACTACGAGCTCAAAGCCGCGGGCTTTTAGACCGATTACTAACGCCTTACGAAGATATAGAACTCGATTGATACGCGTATTTATACTACTATTCCCCTTATTACTAAAAGAACTATAGTTAATAAGTTTATTAAGAATATCGAAGCTCGCCGCTACGACTTCTAAGATATAAGAAGAAAACGCGAGTATCTCTCCAACTATAGAAAAGATTATACGTAATTCTATATACAATCCCCTTTCTTAAGTAAGCCCCCTTTAGATCTACGCCCTAAGTAATCGAGTAGCTATACGAGTAACTCCTAAGAGAATACCTATAAATATAATACTCGCCCTTTTACTTAGAATCGTCTTATAAGCTCTCCCCCTTATACTAACCTACAGGCAAACGAAAGCGAGAAAATAAGATTCTCTAAGACGGAGATTATTCAGACTTAGACGCTACTATCTAATAGAGATTCTTACTACTTAAGAAGTGAAGATACCCGAGGATACTATCGAGGTAATAGAGAAGTCTAGCCTAATAGGCGGGATTAAGAAAGGAGAGGAAATAAAAGACAAGATAATAATTATAGAGGGAGTAATAAGCGAGGTAATAATCGCGAGAAAAGAATAGGTAATAGAGGAGAAGATAATTGCCGTAAGATAAATAGAAGCTTTTCTTAGAGAGAAAAGGATCCTAAACGCGAGTATTGAAGCTACTATATAGTTTATAACCCTAGCAATTCCTTATAGTACGAATCCGAATATTCTTCTCTTAAGGGTAAGGACGACGAGGGCCCGCTTAATCTAGAAATTAACGCGTATTTTCTTACCTCCGACCTAGTACTAGTAGTAATATATCTAACCCCTAGTCTAGATATACTAAATCCGATACTAAGGAAACCTTCCCGATAAGAAAGTAGAGCTAAATTATCCTTATACTATATTTACCCTTCTTAATTCGAGTTAAGTAATAAGCTATAGTAGTATCTCTAGGAAGTATACTACCTTCCTTGAAAACTAGAGTTATTTTAGTCGCTTTATAATACGAACGAGTAGGCCTCCGAGATCTATTATACGGATCTTATTAACGATAATCGAGAGGTTCTCCCGATTATCTAAGTAATTCCTTAAGGTATATTATCTATAGTCGATAGCTTTAAGAAGTATAACTACGTATAATATCTAATCCGTTTTACTCTAAAAGATAGAACGACGAAGTACTATATAGATATAGGATACTATATATTATTAATAGGATAATTATACTTTAATAAGATAATACTTATAGCGGACCCGAGTATCCCGCTTTAGGAGCTAGATAAACTATAGATACTCTTAAGAGTATTAGGGGTAACTACTACCTTATAAAAATATATAGTAACCGTATTTATCCCCGCTTAAAGAAACGGTTATAACGTATTGCTCGAGTTTAGCTTCGAAGTATATATTATTAACGACTTCGGAGCGGGACTACTTATAGGTACTAACGTCCTCGCCCTATATAGGATCGATATTCTTATATCCTCTAGTAGTATAGTCTTTTCTTAATATAATAATACTTTAATACTATTGATTATCGCTCCTTAGATTTTAGTTATCCCCGAATTGCTCGTCAAATTATTAGAGCGTACTAAAATACCTCCGTATACTATAGTAGTAGTCCCGGTTAGGTATAGACTCGGACGTATAAAGGTATTAGGATCTATAACCTATTCTAGACTCCGGGACTAGTTAGATATAGGTTAGATACTAGTCCGGTACTAAGCTAGGTTACGTACTAAGGTACGTACGGCCTTAGCTTCGTACACGTAGATATCTTATCGCTTAGACGTAGGAGAGATTCCTCTCCAGCGTTTACTCTAAATATATATATTTAATCCCCTTTCTCTCTTAATACGTCTATCCCTATAGTACTACTACGTATCCTTATATTATAAACGCTCTACCCCTTAAGGGAGTATACTACGTTAGTACTATTAGAGATCGGACCTTCCCCTAAACGCTTATAGGACCTAAGAGACGCAACTAGAGCGTAGAAGCTAGTAATAATATTACCGATCCCGAAGCTAATACGTAGTAGTAGCTAGAGGATAAAACGGCCTCCCGTAAGGACCTACTAGTTATTAACGAGGACGCCGATTCCGAGTTAGTCGTTCCGGCTACTCCTAAGACGCTGTCCGAGGATATAGTAGGGAACAATCCGGAGTCGATAGCTCGGAGGGCTAAGCTAGAAGCTTAGCTAAAGATCGTAACCCTATAGGTCCGTCTTAAGGAAGCTAAGCTAGCCCTAGCCGCTACTAGTAGCGTAGGACTAGCTAAGAGGAGCTACGAGGGCAATTCTTAGCTCCCGAAGTCCTACTACCCGATACCTCCGAAGTATAAAGGCGATAATATAGCTAGATACAAGGTATTCCTCTATAAGTTAAGTAAGTACTTTGCGGAGTATCCGTAGTAGTACAAGGGCGATATATCTAAGGTAAACGTAGATAGAGTTAGACTAGTAGAAGCTCTCCTCGATAGACTACTAGTCTAGTTATAGATAAGTTTCTAGTTAGCCCGCAAGGGCAACGTTACCTAGGAGGAGTTTAGTACCTAGTACTTGGATTAAGTCGAGGATCTAATCAAGAGGTAGAATAAGGCGGGAGAGAACTTCTAGACGGTAAAGTAGTTACCGGGCTAGAGCGTCTCCGCCTTCGCTTAGTATCTAGAGGCCTATCTAACTAAGACCGGTATAGTAGCTAAGCTACCTAAACCTTAGAAATACTACGTATTACTTTTTAAGGTTAAAGCCTCTCTTCGTAAGGTATTCTAGGTACGTATACCTAACCGCACGGCGCTAGATACCTTAAAGAAGACGCTTGAACAGCTTTAGTTAGCTAAGTCCTCTAGGGTTAGTATTCCTACGACTAGTAATAAGTAGTTCTCCGCCTCCCGCTCTAGCAGCGAGTCTAGCGAGAAGCGCCGCCGCCGCGTTAATACGTAGGGCGAAGGGTAGCCTACTTCGAAGATATCGAAGCCTACTAACCTCTAGGGCTCCGGTTCCTCTAGTATAGCTAAGGGCGGAGCGACGCCGGGAGGTTACTAGACCTACGGCTCGACGAGCTATAAGTCCCGTAGTTACCCGAACCCTAAGGGTACTACGAGTACGCTAGGAAAAGAGTAGGCCCGATAGACCTCGTAAGCGTATATACTATCGGGCTAAGTAGGAAGCCTAGGGATTCTAACCTTAGAGTCCTAGCTAAGTATCGGTAAGCCGGTCGTAAAGACGTAGAGCCCGCTCTAGTAGATACTAGAGTACCTATTAATCTAATCTCCTAAGATCTTATAGTACTCTAGGGATTAAAAGACCTAAGGCCTCTATCGGATACGTAGTTATTAATCGAGGGTAAACCCCTAGCCGTCTACGGAGAGTATACGGTGTAGCTAGAGATACGAGATACGCTCGGCGAATAGAGGTAGTAAGAAGTCGTCTTAGTTACCGTAAATATCGCCGGGTACCGCCTACTACTAGGAAGTCCCTAGTATAAGCTCGTAGAACCGGTTCTTAATTAGAAAACCGACCTTATAAGCTTTACGTACCCTAGTAAGGGTAGTATTGTAGATAATCTACCTAAGAATTAGAAGATTATATCCGCCGAGTCTATAGCAAAGGTCCTAAAGCGGAGCGCTAAGGATAAGATCTATAGTTACCTAATATAGATTTAGACTACGAAACCCTCTACTATAGGTAAGGTTTACGGCGGAGTTAACCCGATAGATATCCAAGCGTATAAAGAGTACGGCTCAGTATTTAGCGAAGAAGACTCCGAGATCCTACCTAAGCGTATAGATTAGGACTATAAGATCGACACCGGAGAGTTCCCGGTACCGTTTGGGCTACTATATAACCTCTTAGAGCTAGAGCTCAAGGCTTTAAGGGAGTACCTCGAGGAGTATCTAAAGAAAGGCTAGATACGCCCCTTAAAGAGCTCGGTAGGAGTATCTATTATCTTCGTACTGAAGAAGGACGGGAGCCTACGCCTATTTATTAACTATCGGGGTCTAAATAAGGTAATAAGGAAGAACCGATACCTATTACCCCTTATTTTAGAGATAATTAATAGGGTTAGCGGTATAGCCGTCTTCTCTAAGATAGATCTACGGGATACGTTCAATCGTATTAGGATTAAAGAGGGCTACGAGTAGAAGACTACCTTCCGGACTCGCTATAGACTCTTTAAATATAATATTATACTATTTAGGCTAACGAACGCCCCAGCTACCTTTTAGGTATATATTAATAATACGCTAATAGGGTTGGTAGATATAATCTACGTAGTATTTATTAATAATATCCTAATCTTCTCTACGGAAGAAAAGGACTATAAGAGAGACGTCTATCGGGTACTAGAGAGGCTACGGTAGTACCGCCTATACGCTAAGCTCTCCAAATATAACTTCTATATTAAGGAAGTAGACTTCCTTAGGTATATTCTAAGTACTAACGGTATAAGTATAGAGAAGAGTCGTGTCGCGGCTATTAATAAATAGCCGGTACTAAGAAACTATAAGGATATATAGGTTTTCCTAGGAACTACGAACTTCTACCGATAGTTTATCGATAGCTACTTAAGGGTAGCTAAGGGTCTAATAGACTTATTAATTAGTAGTACTAATAGGAAGAACTTCCCCTAGTAGCTATAGAATAATATAGCTACTACCTCTTTCGAGGAACTAAAGCGCTCCTTTATCTACGCTCCTATACTCCGACACTTCGATATCTCGCGGCCACGCCGAATAGAGACTAATACGTTAGGGTAGGCGGTAAGTATAGTATTTTCGTAGAAGTTCCCGGACGGTATTAGCTAGCTATAGTATCCGGTAGTATTCTAGTCTCGTAAGATAACTCCTATAGAAACACGGTATAATATACACGACTAAGAATTAGTCGCAATTATAAAGAGTTTCGAGGAATACTGACACTTCCTCGTAGGCGGAGCGGAGCCTATAGAGGTCCTCTCCGACTATAATAACTTAATCTAGTTTATATCTACTAAGAAATTAATATCTAGATAAGTACGTTAGGTATAAGCCTTGTCTAAATATAACTTTATTATTACGTATCGTCCCGGTAAGCTTAACCCGGCTAACGGGTTCAGTCGGCGCCTAGATTATATAACCGAAGGAAAGTCAGTTGATTCTCCTTTGATAATACTCCTAATATTATAGGAGAAACTCTATAATTCGGTCGTAGTAAGGTCTAACTATAGCATCGGCGCAGCCTATATCTAGTTAGAGCTAAAGTTCCTAAGGAGCTTAATCGGGCTATACGTTTCTCGAAACGTTATCGCTTCGATCGGGGCGAAAGTAAGGGCCGAGACCGTCTAGATATCCTCGAGTATCGAAGTTAGCGAGGTCGAGGATAGCTTAGGAAGTTATTCCTTAGATAAGGAGGAGGCTCCGGCCCCTTATAGAGACCCGCTAGGTTTCGTAGATCGTTCCTAGTATAGGATGCTAGTAGGACTAGTATTCGTATACCTTAAGGGTAGCGACGTATATAATAATACGCCTAAGATAATAGTAGACCTACTTAAGAAAATTTAGTTAAATAACCCTTAGGTTTAGAAGAAAGCCTAGATAGAGTATACGGAACGTAACCCTACCGGGACGTTATAGAAGCCTTAGGTTATAGATAGCTACGGCGTTCTAACGTTCAAAGGAGTATATTTTGTTCCGAAGGATCTTGCCGTAAGGGTATAGATCCTACGCACTTACTATGATAACCCCGCTATAGGTAGATATTTAGGGGTTAAACCTACCTTAACTAATATTAGGCGTCAATATACTTAGCCTATATTACTCAAGGATATAAAGGCGTACTACCGCGACTACGATATCTATTAGAGGTCGCGGATTATACGGTACGCTCTATACGGGAAATTGAAGTCACTTCCTCTTTCTACGCGGCTAATATAGGAATTCTCGATAGACTTTATTATAGAACTACTGCCGGTGCTACTAAGAGATACCGTTGTTAATACCTTACTAGTAATCATCGATTAGTATACAAAATAGGTATAGTACTATATAATTTCGAAGTATACTAATACCTCGGAGCTTACGTAGCTCTAGGTAGACCAGCTAGGCGTCTACGGAACGCTACTAGGTATTATATTAGACCGCGGTCCTATATTTACCTCTAAATTTTAGTCGGTATTTTACCGATATATAAGGACTACGCTTAGGCTTAGTACCGCCTTCTACCCGCAAACTAACGGATAAACGGAAAGGCAAAATTAGAATTTAGAATATTTTCTAAGGTACTATATTAGTTATCGGATAGATAACTAGCCGTACTAGCTATGGATAGTAGCTAATATATATAACCGGGCGGAGTATAGCTCTATACAGAGATCTCTATATAAGGCTCTCTATAGGTACCACCCGGAGGATAACTAGTTAGTCGCGGATAAGCCCGCTAGTAGTGTTCCTAATATAACGGCACGTATAGAAGAAATTCTAGAAATACGTACCGAACTAGCTAAGTCCGTCCGCGATACTATAGAGGCTTCGGCGGTATAGGCTAATAAGAAGAGGATTAATAAGTTATACTACGTTAGTAATTTAGTCCTACTATCTTTAAAGAATATTAAGTCAAAACGGATTAAGAAGAAACTTAACTTCCGCTATCTTAGACCGTTTAAGGTACTTAAGATTATCGGAACTTTAGCCTATAAACTAAAGCTTCTACTAGTATACCCGATTTATAATATGTTTTATATTTCCCTACTAGAGCCTTACCTAGTACGGCTAGGTATTTCCCCGCCAGATCCGCAGGAGATCGAAGAGTAGGTAGAATAGAATATCGAGAAAGTTCTCGACGTTTGTATACGCCGGAATAAAAAAGAATTCCTAGTAGTATAGGAAGGCTAGACGCCGGTCTATAATAGCTAGGAGCCGGCGGACTATCTCGTAAATTATAGTAAGGTAATTCGGGATTTCAAGGAAGCTTGAAAAGCCTTATAGATCGAGTAGTAGAAACTATAGCTAGCTAAGAAAGCTCCGAAGAAGGGGTAGAAAACCTCTATAAGAGGTAGGTAAAGAAGATCTAGGAGAAGTAAGAAGTAAGTTTACTTCTATAGTATAGCGTATTCCGTATCGCGATATCTCCTAGGCCGGGGAGGTATCTACGATAGCTATAAGTAACCGAGTCGTAGGAAAATTCTACGGAATTCCTAAGATAGTATAATTTATTAATAGGGCACTATCGAATCTTAACTTTCTATAAACTAGCTAAGCTAACTCTTTTATTCCGCTCCCTACGTAGAGAAGATACTATATACAGAAATTAAGACTTTCCGAATATAAGTACAAGGTATAAAGTATAAGATTGAAACGAATTCTAAGATTAGGGTACGGACCTTAATAGAGAATAAAGCTACGTATATAGATAGTATAAAATAGGACCTAGATCTACTTCGGTATATTTCTAAGGGATACTAGTACTAAAAAGTCCCGTCTAAGGGCCGAAGTAGTTTTCGATAAGTAAAATTCCTATATACCAATCTAAAACCTAGGCATATAAAGTACGTAATCGAAGAGTAATTCGAGACTAGAAGGATAGTAGTAGGTAAGAAACGGTTACGTCTTTTCAGGAAGATAAGATTACGGTTAGGAAGTAAGGTAGAAGAAAGCTATAAAATTTAAGGGCCTAGTACTTATAGAGCCGGGCCGAGGTCGGAGACTAGACGCGACGCGACTATAGCGTAAAATAAAGAAGAAGAAAAGACTACTCAAACCCTAATAAAAGAATACTAGATATTTAAACTCTCTACTACGTGGATATATACTCGTTATTATCCCTAGCCCTTTCCGTACTAGATCCCGTAGACTTCTCGGACGTTATAGCCTCCTCTTACCTTAGAAATAAAGCCTAGGTCGGGTAGATACCTCTCCTACTATTATACCGCTCCTAAATAAAGTCGATATACTTAGAGATCATATCTAAGTCAAGGGTGAACTCGAAACTAACAGTGAAGGTAGTATACTTACTATAAAAAAATTAGCTATAGTAGTAGAATAGAATTTAAATAAAAGAATATACGTTACGGTATAGAGGCGGCTAAGGTTATAAAGGGCAGCAATAATACGGTCGGCTACTATTAAAAGAACCTCCTTAGACTACGAAAGGTTAACCTTAGGTACAGCCTACTTGTCCTAAGTACGGGTAGCGAGGTACTACTAGTATATAGCTTCGGTACTAGCTCGTATAATCAAAGTATTACTGCTATAAGTATTACCGATACGAATAGCGCGGAGATAGGACTTATAGTAGCGCTTAGTAGTATCTACGAAGTCGGAGAATCGATACTCGACCTAAGAAAAAGATTATTAGAAAAAAGAACAAGTTCTTAGATAGGAATAGCGAACTTACGCGGTCGCAATATTAACTCTTTTTAGAATAGATACTGTAAGCCGTAGCTACGGGTATCTTTCTACTAATCTTATACCGATTTACCAAAGTATTTTTATACGTGCCTACGGCTTTGTCCCCCGGGGTCTTTATTATACTACTTGCCTATAGGGCTATATATATATAGTATATACAACTAGTCATCTTGCTATCTACGGACGCGACGACTTCGGGAACGGGGGTACGAGTCGGGGGTACTATAGTAAAGGGTATAGCGCGAGATAGATAGTTTATAAGGAAGAAGAAGAAGTTGATATTAGTTTAATAAAACGAAATATCGCGTTAAAGTTGATTTTATTAATAGCCCTTTAACCGTTGCCTACGCGATAGGATTAGCGTTATTAATATAGAAAATTCTAGAATCCGAATAATACTCGATCAAGAATTAAAATAAATAAAAGCTGGGAATAAAAGCGGGCTAGGAACTCACTCTCTATATAAGCTAACGTTGCCACCACGGTCTCCTCTATAGGAGGACTTAAGGATACTAATATTATTATTAAAAGAAGAAGGTTAACTTAAGGATAGAGGTTCTTAAGTAGCCTTACTAGTTACCTAGGCGCAGCTAGGCTAATACCTAAGATTATAGCCTAGTACTAGAACTATAGTTACGATTTTGTAATTAGCTAATAATAGGTTAGCTATAGGAGCTCAATCGCCTAAAGGGGTAATATTATTAATATATATAATATAGGGATCTACTTCTACTAATTAGTATATAAACTAGATCTACCTTTACTATAATAAGTAACTTAGTTCCGAGGTAGGAGACATCTCTACTAATAATACGAGAAACGTTCGACGGGGTCTATTACGTATCTTTTAAGACCGCAAAGTCACCGGAGAGTAAGTACTAAAATAACTACGCCGAGGCGGGTCAGCCTACGCCTATAAGGATTATAGGATAGATTAGAACATTCCTAGCTATAAAAAACTTAAAGAAGTAAGTGAATCCCTAAGTAAGCTATATACTACAGCTCTACGTAGAGACTACTAAATAGGACGAAAGGAATACGATTCAACAAGACTATAATATAGACTAGAGATAAGATACGAGGCGCCTCGGCCTACCTTAGTACCTAAGTCTACTAAGACGTAGAGCTAGAAAGGCCCCTATATAAGAACGGTAGGCAAGTAAAAATCCTACCTCTACCTGTTCCTAGTATAATAGAACCCCGGGATGCCTCCTCTAAGGATCCTAGGGCAACCTATACTCTAGAAGAATAGACCGCCCTATCTCCGGGAGCTAAGGGATCTATAGATTACGGCTACGGGTAAGAGGATAGGATCCAGAACTATAAGAAGAACGTTCTTAAGTTATCTTAACTAAGTCGTTCCGCTATAGGGCTAGTTCCTAGATAATAGGGGTACTAAGCTACAAATCAAGTACCTTAGGAGCAATCCTCTATAAAGGTAGAGAACCTCTACCGTATACTAAAGAAATAACCGCCGCTACTTAACTCGGTTAATAAGTCTATTAGGCTATTCGTAGAGAACTACGTAGATGAAAACAAAACGGGCTGGTAAGTTATATACCTATTAGGCTAGGAGGTCTCTCTACCCGGTAGAGGAAGTACAAGGCATAAGGTAGGCTACCTTACCGTTATTACTCCTTAAAACGAGGAACCTAGCCTATAATAGTAGGTAAAAGCGATAGGCTAGAAAGTTGTATACCTATTGGGCTAGGCGGCCTCTCTACCCCGTATATAGGGTATAGGGGCAGCGCGCGGAGTAGGCATATTGGGAGTAATCTACTACTTAAGAGTAGGACCGCCGCCGTATACTAGACAAACCATTATAACCGGAAAACTACGTAGAGGAATATATACTACTACGCAGTTGAAGCCAAGATAGGCTAGCTAGTTATATACCGGTTAGACTAGCCGGGAGGCTACTCTACCCGTGAATTCAAGGGTATACTGCTATTAATACTCCTTAATTTAGAGGATCCTAACCTATAAGTAGGTAGATAAGAGTATTAACTCCTATATCAAACCTTCTATCTTCGGTCGTGTAGGAGGAGGAGTAGCGGAGTAGCAACCTATTAGTATAGTAGTATAAGTATATATCGTTGTACTACAAACGTTATAACTAAGGAGGTTTAAATAACTTTCTCTACTCGATTTAGGATCCGCTACGCGGATCCCGGGGGGGGTAGCTTAAGTAGAGAACGCTTATAAGTATAACCTCTAGGGAATACTATCATTTTGAAAAAATTAGCACGGGTACTTATAAAGAATAAACCGTAAAATTCTACGACCTAAATAAGGCCGGGCTAAAACCCTATAGGAAGCGGGGTAAGGCTAAAGTAAGGGTAACCTTAGATCCGACCTAAAGCTATAAGACTTAGCCTAAGTAAGATTACTTAGCTAAGTAGGAGTTAATAAAGGGTAGCGGCGTCGGTACGATATAGTCGACGACGAGCTATATATACCTTTCTATAAACTTTTTTTCCCTGCAGGGGTTTTTAGTAGTTTTAAAGGAACCGTAGAGTCCGAGGATAGACTCCTAAAGGGGGGGGCAATATTAGGATCTATAACCTATTCTAGACTCCGGGACTAGTTAGATATAGGTTAGATACTAGTCTGGTACCAAGCTAGGTTACGTACTAAGGTACGTACGGTCTTAGCTTCGCACACGTAGATATCTTATCGCTTAGACGCAGGAGAGATTCCTCTCTAGCGTTTACTCTAAATATATATATTTGATCCCCTTTCTCTCTTAATACGTCTATCCCTATAGTACTACTACGTATCCTTACAAAAGGCCTTACGAGCATTACTAATTAGTAGAGACTATAAGTTTACCTACTATTTCTTAGATACCTTATAGGAATTCTATAAAGGAAATAGCCGAATCTATAATTAGATCACGGACGAGTATTTCCGAACGGTTATAGTAAGAAACGATAGTAATAGTATCTTGGTTATTCTACTCAACGTATCCCTAGGTATCTTGTTAGCCTGTAAATACTACGGCTACTACGCTCTTAATACCAACGACTATTATCTAGTAGCTATATAGCCCGAATTACTTAGAGATTAAGAAACTAAGCTTAATAATAGTATTACGATCTACGGTAATGAACAAGAAGTAGCGCAAATTAAGGCTATAGTAGAGGAGTTTCCCCGGCTATAGGTATCCGAAAGTTCTACGATTAAAATCTCTAAGTACTTGTACGCGAGCGTTCCTATCCTGTTATAGTTTGAGGAAGATCCTAAGTTAGATACCTAAACCTACTAATATAGAAGGGAAACTCGTTAGGAAATTAATAAAGTATTTAATAAACTAATAGAGGTAGGCAAAATGTCCCGCAACCTCTATCTTACTCTATTCGTATTCCCCGTGTTCGTAGTATAGAGAACTATCTAGAATCCTAACGGTACTATACGAAGAAAACCTCGCGTAGTTATAGACTTACGCGGGCTAAATACTATTAGTATTAAGCACTTCTATCTCCTACCTCTCTAAGAGGATTTCCTTACTTAACTACGTAATAAGAAGTTTATCTCCGTCTTTAACGGGCTATCTTTTTTCTATTAATAGCTAATCCGCGAGTAGAACCGATACAAATTCACGGTCAATACTTATAGGGGATAGGAGCAATTCTACGTCCTTATTATAGGCTACTATAATTCGGTATAGTATATATAATAGCTTACTATATAGATCCTCAAAGAATTCTCTTAGGCGTATACCTATATCGATGACTTTCGCGTCGTATCTACTACCCTTAAGAAGTATCTCTACTACCTTAGAATAGTATTCTAGAAGCTCGACAGCCTAGATGTTACGTATACTCTACTTTAAAAACCAATTAGTAACTAGACGGGGTCTAGATCACGTAATTAGGTTATTCGGATTATTCTTAGCAAATAAACTAAATAAGCTCGCTTAGCTCATTTGGCTTAACTTTAATAAATAAGCTAGATAAGCCTTTTAGCTTATTTAGCTTATTCTATTAGAATAAGCCTCGTAAGCTTTAGGATTTCTTAGGTATAGAATCAGTCTATATAACGGACGAGACTCTACTCCTTTAGTATCTCGTAGTTCTACTCTTTAGTTATATCGCTATTGCTTTAGTTATTTTAGTATAATTTACGACTCTAATATCTTACAAACTTTGCTTTACTTGTTTAATACGAATATTATCGCCCCGACTACTTAAACCTCTACTATACGGATTAGCTAAATCTAGCTATATTACTTAAGTTATAGCCTCT
Source organism: Venturia aucupariae (assembly GCA_003693225.1). Lineage (NCBI taxonomy): Eukaryota > Fungi > Ascomycota > Dothideomycetes > Venturiales > Venturiaceae > Venturia > Venturia aucupariae. Next base: position 9,443 of record QWZN01000284.1, on the reverse strand, counting down.
GCGTAACATAGTAGAACTACCGCTCTATATAGTAGAGTTAACGAAGTAGTTACTCTATATCTACTATTTTATTAGTAGGTCAAGGGAAACGAAAGGAATCCGTTCTACTACTACTACCGCCGCCTCCGCCTTAAAGATAAAGAACGAACGAACCGGAGTCGGATAAAGACGAATTAGAAGAAGAAATAGTACCTTAAGCAATACTAAGCTCTTCGGGACGGAACGAAACCTATAACGACCGTAATAAAGTAAAGGTTAATCTACTAGAGGTATTTAGGGGAGAACGTAGGAAACTCAAGACGCTTATAACCTAAGCCAACCTTTATATATACTAGAACCAATCCGAGTTTAATACTTAGGAGAAAAGAATTATATTCGTTATTAGTTATATACGAGGAATAGCTTACGCCCTATTTAAAGACTGCCTTAACGAGTATCTCGTCGACCTAATAGGATACTCTAGAAGGAGACTCTTTACCTAATATAGCGAATTTATTAGACAAATTACTATGATATTTGGCAACATCGATAAGAAACGTATTGCGGAAAGAGAGATTAAGGCGCTAAGATAGTATATATCCGCCTAGGATTATTCTACTTACTTTATCTAAATCTTATCTTACCTCAATTAGGGAGAAGAAGCTTTGCTTATAAGATTCTACGATAGTCTTAAGGAAGATATCAAGGATAAAATTAGTCGGAAAGAAACTTAGCCTCAGGACCTATACTCGATAATTAAAGTATTAATCAAGATCGATAATCGCCTATTCGAAAGAAAACTTTAAAGGAAGGGAGTTAGTTCTTATTAAGAGAATAGAAACCACGGCTGAGCTAATATAAGTACTCGACGCGTCGATCTATACGGACTATAACTAATAGAGCTTGATAAGATCTAAACCGCTCTACGTAGATCCTAGAAAGGCACGGGTTAAAAAGGAAAATATTATAACTATAGTAAAACTAGATATTACGCTAATAAATGTCGACAGCCTAGAAAAAACAACAATGGACGTTTCGGGAATTAGGAACGACGATTCGGAAACTTACTACTAGGCCTAGGACACCTCAACGCGTTACAATCCAAAGAACTAGAAAAGGAACCCGCTCACGATACTTTAAGTTGGACTATTTATTATAATAATAACTGCTATATTTATCGCTCGGACAAAGAAGGTTCTAGATATTACCTACGCGGTAGAGGAGGCTACTAAGGAACCGGTAAAAGTACTAGATATATAGTAATAATAAGCTCTTTATCAAGTAAAACTATTACGTTTAGGAAATATACCGGGCTTTCGGAACCCGTGTATAGACTAAACTAGGTAAGGGTTAGAAATACGATAACCGCTCTTAAGCTTATTACCAACTATCCAACGGTTAAGAAAGACTCGAGTCACGATCTCTACTAGATACTACCTATGAATTGGTATAGAATCAAGGATTACCTAACTTGGGAGTATAAGATTAAAAGAGATCTAGAAGAACTAGATTGGATATTCTACCTACTTTATAGTAAGGAAATCAATTATACGACCTGACGAAAAATTATAAATATACTAGATATTCGAACTAACGCCGGTTATGTTTACTACAGGCATATACCTATAAATTGGTATACGAGCGAGAATTGTAACCTCCCTATATACTAGAATTTTAAAGAATTAGAAAACGAGGAAAGTGACCTCGATATCTCTAATTTAAATCTTCAAGATAACGAAAGCTTTAAAGAAGAATCTAGCGAGGACGAAAGCTTTAAAGAAGAGTCTAGTAAGGACGAAAGCTAAGAAACCGCGGAATTTGCGATATTCTAGATAAACCGCTTTATTAGAGACGTTATAAGGGCTATTAATTAAGATTATAGCCTATATAAGGAACTCTACCTAGATATATATATTAACTTTACCTGCCTATACTATCCGAATAGGGTAAGAAACCTTCGATACCTTGTCTAACAATTGGATATTATAGTAAACACAACTCAGGCATATAAATGGTACGAGAATTCAGGAAACGAGGAGGATTAATAGTAGAGAGGCTTCTATTGAATCCAAACAAAGCGCCTTATTTCTTAAATAACCTTAGAATACCTAAAATACTAGTCGAGGTAAAGATCGACGACGTACTAGTATAGGCCTTTATCGATACTAGTGCCGATAGAAACCTCCTAAGTGAGTCCTTAGTAAATGAATAGAAAATACTAATTAGGTCGAAACGGTATCTATATTCATTAACGATCGCTGATAGGAGACCTATCGACTCTAATAGAGGTATAGTAATTTATAAAGTAGACGTAACCTTATAGATATAAGGGAGAAAGGAACAAATTATCCTAGACGTTACGAATATTAGGGACTCGGATTTGATTCTGGGTCTACTATAGCTTCGAACTTACAACCCGCATATCGACTAGGGTATACTAATACTTACGTTCCTAGATAATCGATATCCCGTACAGGCTAGCATGCGCGCTAGAATACGGAAAGTAGAAAGACCTTTATAGAAAAGGCCTATATACGTTAAAGTAGTATACTACTATTATCTCTAGATAAAGGAGGATAGTCTAGTGTTCTAAATTCCTAATAAGTACTAGGAATTTGCGGAACTTTTTAAAGAGGAATTAATCTAAGATTCTCTTCTACTATACTAACTATAGGACTACGAGATCAAGCTTAAGAATAATAAATAACTAAAGAAGTTCAAGATCTATCCGCTACGCGAAGATTAGCTTGAAACCCTTCGCGAATATATCGATGATTTTATAAAGAAGAGGTTTATCCGGGAGTTAAAGTTACCTACTAAATACCTAGTTTTTTACGTACCCAAACTAGATAGTTTACAACGATTGTGTATCGATTACCGACATCTAAATAAGATCTTAGAGAAAAATATATATACGCTGCCTTTGATCTAGGAGTTAAGGGATAGACTCTAAGGAGCTAGATAGTTTACGAAATTCGATATTCCTACGGCTTTTCATCGAATTAGGATTAAGGAAGGCGATAAGTAGAAGATAGTATTCTATACGCGCCTTAGATACTACGAATACCTTATTATACTCTTTGGGTTGACAAACGCCCCTGCAACGCTATAAGCCTATATAAATAATATACTACGCGAGTACCTAGATAAGTTTGTATCTGTTTATATAGATAATATTTTGGTTTACTCTCGAACGTTCGAAGAATACGTTAAATACGTTCGAACCGCCCTCCGCGTACTAAGGAAGTTTAACCTATAGCTAAAACCCTCGAAAAGCGAATTCTATAAAGAACGAATTAAATTCGTTAGATGTTTTATCTCTTAAGCTAGACTTAAGATCGATTTGGAAATTTACTAGAAGGTCCGCGACTAGCTAGTACCCTCGAATATTAGAGGAGTATAGTTATTTCACGCCTTCGCGAATTACTATCGATAATTCATCGAGAGCTTTTCCGAAGTTGTAGAACCCCTTACGGGATTAATAAAGAAAGGGATTACTTTCGAATAGAATAAATATACGTAAAAGGCCTTTAACGTACTTAAAACACGGTTAACTATACTACCTATTCTATAACTATTTGACCCAAACAAACTAGCTATAGTCGAGATAGATATATCCGATCAAGCCCTCGGAGTATACCTTAGCTAACCCGATTTAAATAAAAAGCTTAGACTAGTAGCTTACTATATACGAAAATTCCTTAAAGTAGAAATCAACTACTCTACGTTAAATAAAGAACTTATAGCTATAGTTAACACCTTCAAGTATTGGAAATATTATCTTAAGGGAGCGAAATATAAGATTACCGTATATTCTAACTACAAGAATCTACGGAATTTCACCACGACCAAGGAATTGAATTGACAATAACTAAGATAGTTAGAAGAGCTATTATCTTATAGTTTCTAGATCCTTTATAAAAAGGGTAAGGAAAATATCAACGCTAATACTTTAAGTCGAAGAGAAGACTTTATAGTAGGAGAAAAAGAAAAAGTCGAACGCGCCTTATTCCGATAGGAGGGCGATACCCTTATATACTAAGTGTTATCCCTCTAGTTAGAAAAACCCTCTTATTAGCAAGAGGTTCGGAACGCGTAATAAAAGGATCTAGATATACAAGACTATATTCAATTAGCGGACCCGAATACTTATATTAAAGACGGTCTATTCCTCTTTAATAATCTAGTATATTTTCCTATAAGTCTTAGAAAACGGTACATACTATATTAATACGAATCTCTACTTAACGGTTATTACTAACTAGAGATCGTCCTTTTACGACTTCAAAACACGTTCTACTTCCCGTACATGCGATAAGAAGTTTTTAAGGAAATAGGAAAATATATTCTCTATAAGAAAGCTAAATACGAGAGATATAAGCCCTATAGCCTTCTCTAACCTAATAAAGCACCTTATAGCGTATAGAAGACTATATCGATAGACTTCGTTAGACTATTACTACCCTCTCTAAGCTTGGACGGTGTTCGTTACGAATATATTATAGTAGTAATAGATTGACTTACGAAGTTCGCGATCTTTATCCTACTACCCAAAGGCTACGACATACGATACTTGGTAGGAGTATTCGTACGAGATATCGTCAGCAAATATGGTATTCCTAATAGTATTATTTTAGATCGAGATAGTCTCTTTACCTCCTACTTTTAGGAAGAGCTCTATAAAATACTAAAGATTAGAAGAAGCTTATTATTAGCTTATTACCCTCAAACGGATAGACAAACGGAAAGAATAAACTAAACGATAGAATAGTACCTTCGTATCTATATCGATAACGACTAATATAATTAGGTAGTACTCTTACCCTTTGTAGTATTTGCTTATAATACTACTATTTAGAACACGATTAAGATATTACTATTCTTTGCGAATTATAGACGAGAACCTTAGTTCAAGATTGACTAAGGAAACCTCTTACCTACGGAAGTAACCGTTGTTGCAACCGAGTTGTTATAATTGTATAGGTAGTTAAAATATAATATTACCTTCTTAAATATGCGTATGGCTATACGTGTAAACTAGAAAAGAATAGTAGGACCTATTCTTAAGAAGGGGGATAAAGTTTACTTATAGTAACGCAATATTAAAACTAAATAACTAAGCGAGAAGTTGGACTTTAGAAAGCTTAGTACTTTCGAGATCGACGAAGTTAAGGGTATAGTCAATTATAAACTTAAGCTACCTAAGGGAATAAGAATATACCTAGTATTCTATATCTCTTTACTTAAACTAGTATACCTAGACGCCCCGCTTAACGAGAAAACAATACTCTAAGGCGACCGACTCGAGCCTGAGTATGAAGTCGAAACGGTTCTAGATTATACTATTATACAACGTTAGTATAAGTACCTTATTAAATAGAAAGGTTACCCTACCTCGGAAAATACTTAGGAACCTATATTGTATTTAAAGAACTCTCTCTAAGCTCTATAGGATTACTATTAGGCAAATCTAGAGTACTCTAATCTACCGTCCCTAAATTATCGGGAATAAAGAAAGAAGTAAAGTCGGAAGGTTCTAAAGAAGTAATCTTCTCTCTTTTTCTTTTATAACTTCTCTCTTCTTTCTCCTCTTCCTCCAACTTCTTAAGAAGATAGATCGCCTTTACTTACGCCCTCTCGTAAGCTAGGGAAAGAATCTTCTTATTCCTCTCTATCCGGGCTAGAAGCTCTAACTACTCCTATTACTAGCGGACTACCTCCGCTATTATCCTCGTTATCTTAGTATTTATAAGCGATAGCTTCTTCTTATCCTCCGAGATTTTCTTTTGTTTTTCCTCTCTAGTTTTGTCTAGAGAAGACTATAATACCTCTATATAAGGTTTTCCTAACCTTATATACGTAGTGCACTTTATTATTTTCTTTAACGGTATTATAATATAAATGGAATTTATTTCGAAACAACGTTGATAGGAAAAAGCCGCGGGTTGACCATAGGTTTGGATTTTAGTTACGGTACGTTTTCGTTTAGAAGAAGCGGTAGAAGTTATCTTACGACTTCAAGACGTAGGGTTTTTATTACTACTTAAGTAATCGCTATAGGACTAGCTTACTAAGAAGGAGGGCTATATTACGTATACTCTACTTTAAGAACTAATTAGTAACTAGACGGGGTCTAGATTACGTAATTAGGTTATTCGGATCATTCTTAGTAAATAAACTAAATAAGCTCGCTTAGCTTATTTAGCTTAACTTCGATAAATAAGCTAGATAAGCCTTTTAGCTTATTTAGCTTATTCTATTAGAATAAGCCTCGTAAGCTTTAGGATTTCTTAGGTATAGAATTAGTCTATATAATAGACGAGACTCTACTCCCTTAGTATCTCGTAGTTCTACTCTTTAGTTATATCGCTATTACTTTAGTTATCTTAGTATAATTTATAACTCTAATATCTTACAAACTTTGCTTTACTTGTTCAATACGAATATTGTCGCCCCGACTACTTGAACCTCTACTATACGGATTAGCCAAATCTAGCTATATTACTTGAGTTATAGCCTCTACGTAATACTAGATTTTAGATTAGCCCTAGCTAAGAGCTTCCTCGGATTCCCTTTAGTCAAGTTGCTAGGCTCCTATATAGATAGATATAGATTCTCCACGTAGGAGGAGAAGATTATAGTAGTTTGTAACTTAGTATTCTCTATTAACCTTAGCGAACTAGAATTAGTAGTAGGACTTACTAGGTATCTCCGCTACGTAGTTCTATACTACGTACAACTCAACAAGGTACTATAAAAAGAAAAAAAGAGATTGCTAATAGGCGTACTACTAAAGAATCTAGTAAGATAAGGATTCGTAGCCAAGTAGAAAGTTACTAATAATAAGGAACTACGAGTATTATTTCAAGCTATTTAGGATAAGATCTGCAGGGATCGCCTACTATACTACTAGGATCCTAACCAACTACTTTATATCGACGTAGATACCTTACGCGAATAGGGTAGTAGTACTATAGTATATTATATTGTTAATGATCTAGAACCCTCTTTCGAGGAAGTCGAGATCGAGATAAAAGATAATATAGAGAGAGACGAATAACTCGGCTATCCCGCAAAGATACTCGTTAAGAAAGTTACCCCCTTTATAGTTATAAAGATCTAGCCTATTCTCTTCCTTAACAAAGCCCTTACTCCTACTACTATATAATACTAGCCTACCGAGCTTGAAGTAGTAGGCGTATACTAGGTAGTTAAGAAACTCGGGTATTTAATCTATATAGTACTAAGAGCAATCTTACTTACGGACTATAAAGCAATTATAGGTATCGCTAAGTAGGTTAACTTAAATAAGACTATCAATCTCGACTAACTTAGTATAAAGCTCGTAATAGTATTAGTATTTATTTCTACGTTCTTAATACTTGAGCTATACTATAAGCCGGGTAAGATCTATATAGTCCCGAATACCCTTAGTAGACTACGGCGGATAGACGAGGAAGTTAACTATATTAACGACCTTAAGGAAATTATATAGCTAGGAATCTACTACGTCGCCTTAGTAGAGATATCCGAGGACTTTAAGAGTAGAATCTATTAGGGTTACTCTAAAGATTCCTAATAGTAGAAAATATATACCTGGCTTAGAATAACTAAACCTAAGATACCCGAGCTATCGGCTTCTAAACCTAGCCTAGTATTCCTAACTACTAATACCCCTAACCAACCCCCTCCTAGGCTTCGATTCTTTGAAAGAGGAGGATTAATCTATTATACTAATAAAGGCAAAGATAGTCCCGAACGCCTATATATCCCCGCTCTCTATAAAAAAGATATATTCGAAATCGCGTATAACAATTACTACTATTAGGGTTTTTATAGAGCCTATACTCGTATCGTAGCGTTATTCTACGTGAGAAGACTTTCAAAGTCCCTCTAAGAATATATTAAGTATTGCCTAGACTACTAGATTAATTAAACTAAGTATTACTTACCCTATAGCGAGCTTTATCTAATCCCTACCAATCCTATCCCCTTCTATACTATTTATATAGATTTTATTATAAACCTACCTCCTATATCAGCAGCCTACAATATATTACTTATAGTAATATATAAATTCTCTAAGGCAATCCTTCTTATCCTAGGAAAGGGTAATTAGCAAATAGAGTAATAGATATTGGTATTGCTACGAGAACTCAAAGTATATAGTTGGGGCATCCCTATAGGTATCGTCTCCGATAGGGACTTACGCTTTATAGACAAACTATAGAAGGTAATGTTCTAGCTTATACAAACGAAGCTTATATTCTTAACCGTATAGTATTCTCAAACTAACGGCTAAAGCGAGAGGACTAACTAGACGGTAGAGATTATAATTAGATATAAAGTTACCGCGAACCTAGATAAAGAATAGACGGAGTTCCTCGTATATATCTAATAGACGATAAACTCTAGCGCTAACGCTACTACGGGCGTATCGCTAATATAGATTCTATATAGATTCTAGCCTAGGGATACTTTCCCCGCCTTATCTAACCTTAGTACTATAGACTATTCAACGCTCAGGCAATAGTTCCGTAACGAAGCCTAAAAAGCTATCGACTTTGCTAATATATCTATAAAGATATATTACGATACTAAGTATAAGCCCGTCTATTTTAAGCGCGGAGAAATCGTCTACCTACGATTATACTACGGATATAAGGTACCTAGGTATTCCTATCGTAAGTACTCCAATTAACGTATCCGCGTCAAGATTAAGCGACGGATCAACAATATAGTATACGAACTTAAGTTACTAGAAGTTATAAAAATTTATAACGTCGTCTTAGTAGTATAACTAGAAGTAGCCCTACTAGGTAACAATCTATATACTCGCGACCTATATCCTAAGCTAGGCCTAGAGGAGGTCAACGACAATAGTATACTAGTATATACTATTAAGAAATTACTCGGCAAAAGAGTTGACGGATATAGGGTTACGTAATACCTTATTAAATAGTAGAGCTACGGGCTAGGCTATAATATATAGTATTCCTAAGACAATCTAAGTAATACTCGCGAATTAATATAAGAATACGATAAAGCCTATCTAGAAGCCTAGCCCAAGATCTCAAAAAACAAACTAAGAAAGGCTAAGTAAATAGTAAAATATAATACTCGAGTATCGTAGTAAATGATTCCCTTAAACGAGGAAGCTATCAAAGAAATTATTAATAGTAGAATACGCCTACGTAAAGGCCGCTAACCCCTTGAAAAGAAGGATTAATATAAGTAATAGACTTAATTATTCTTAGGGCCGCCAACGGTGCGGGCTCGAACCGTACGGTTCGGTTTCGGGTCGGTCTGGTTCGGGTTTTAGGTTTAGGTTTGAAGGCTATAACCCGAACCGAACCCGTACCGTTAATACGTAAACCCAAACCATGGTTTACGGTTCGGGGCCTACGATGAAACCGTTTATAACCCGTATAAAAACCGTTTACAACCCGTATATAATATATAGC
>QWZN01000283.1:0-26168 GCA_003693225.1 Venturia aucupariae | reverse complement strand
AATAGGGGATCCCCCCTAGGTTCTAGGCGGGGGTAGAAATAAAATAAGTTGGGGGTAGAAATAAACGGATTGGGGGTAGATTTAGTATCCCTCTTTAATTATTAGAATATATATAGGTAGATACTAAATCTACCTCTAATATTCTTAATTCTACCCCTAACTTATCTTATTTCTACCCCCGCCTAGAATTTAGAGGGGGATCCCCTATTTTATAGGCGCCTAAGTTACTTTACGATTAATAATATTATAGTAGTAAATCTATATATAAAATCTAATACTATAGTAGTAAATCTACTCGTAAATAAGGTATTAGTAGACCCTACTATAATCTAGCTAACCGCCTAAATCGCCTACGATTATATTATATTATAGCTATTTAACTTAATCTATACGTAAATAAGGTAATAGTAGACCCTACTATAATCTAGGCGGTTAGACTACCTAGTTCAAGTATAATATATTATATAGTATAACTACTATAATATTATTAATTATAAAGTAACTTAGGCGCCTATAAAATAGGGGGTCCCCCCCTAAATTCTAGGCGGGGGTAGAAATATAATAGGTTGGGGGTAGAAATAAGTAGAATAGGGGTAGATTTAGTATCTACCTATATATAAGATAAATACTAAATCTATCTCTAATATTTTTATTCTACCCCTAACTTATCTTATTTCTATTCCTGTCTAGAATTTAGAGAGGGATTCTCTATTTTATAGGCGCCTAATTTACTTTATATTTAATAATATTATAGTAGTTATACTATAGTAGTAAATCTATATATAAATTAGATATTAGTAGACCCTACTATAATCTAGGTAGATAGACTATATAAACTATATATAACTATATTATATTATAGCTATTTAGCTTAATTTATATATAATTATAGTATTAGTAGATTAATAAGTTATTTACTATATAGTCTAGATTTATATATTATCTAAATATAGCCTAGTACTATTATATATAGTTAGCTTTAAATATAATATATAATATAGTATAACTACTATAATATTATTAATTATAAAGTAACTTAGGCGTCTATAAAATAGGGGATCCTCTCCTAAAATCTACGTAGGAGTAGAAATAAAATAGATTAGAGGTAGAAATAAGTAGATTAGAAATAGATTTAGTACCTACCTAAAGTTATTATTTAAAGTACTATAGCTATCTTTTCTAGTATATTCTAGAATTAGTACTATTATAGTTATATTATTATATTTAAATAAATAAAAAAGTCTAGTTTCTAATTATTAATCTAAAAATAAGTATTACTATTTATTTCTAAATACCTAACTAAGTATTTAGTTAAAAAAAAGTTAGTATATAAGATTTTAAATTAACTAGAAATATATCTCGAATTCTAAATAATAATAAATATAATTAAAAAGAGTATTAGATCTATAGAGAATATATATATTCTTTAGAAGCTAATATAAAGTATATAATATAGATAAGACGAATTTAATATAACTTATAGTAAGTAATATAGTATAACTCGACTCCAAGTCGTATAAGTTCTATAAAGCTTAAAAAGAGGAATCTTATTTATTAGATATACAACAATGTTCTTGTGGCCGTGCTTGCGCGGCCGCGAAGGTTCCATGTAGCCGGACTATAACTCTTATCGCCAATCGCATCCAGCTTCCGCGATAAGAGCTGTACCTCCATAGCAAAGTCTGTTCGGCTGGTAATTCCGCAACAGGAAATTTCTCTACAAGTAGAAGATGCGAAAATGTTGACACGGACAAGAATTATCATCTCGCCAGCAAAACAACTTCATCGTGATCGCGACGACGCCGCTGAGATACAGCACCCTCTCCTCGGCATGGCCTCTCCAGATGTCGCAAAATCTCACGATGGGATCCTTACACCCCCCAGCCTCGAAGACGAGAGTTTCGATATCAACAGCGCAGTAGCGCGCAAAGTCCTGCAGAAAATCGATTTTCGCATCATTCCGCTGTTGTTCATAACTTACAATCTCAACTTCATGGACAAAACCATCCTCTCCAGTGCCTCCGTCTTCGGCCTCAACAAAGACACAGGATTGAAAGGTCAAGAATACAGCTGGGTATCATCGATATTCTATGTCGGGTATTTCTTGTGGGAGTACCCAACGGCGTTCCTGATTCAGAAGTTGCGAGTGGGGAAGTATGTTGGTGTAAACACGGTTTTGTAGGTTCTCCTTGCCCAATCCTCGCGGTTGGAAGGAATCACAGGATGGACTTGACTGATGAGAAGTAGATGGGGCATAGTCGTCGCACTCACAGCAGCATGCACCAACTACGGCGGCCTCCTTGCAGTAAGATTTCTTCTCGGAGTCGCAGAAGCCACGACATCACCCGCGTTCGTCTTCATAACATCGAGTTGGTACACTCGCTCTGAAATCCCATATCGTACGGGCATTTGGTTTGCCGGAAATTCCCTCGGTGGCGTCTTTAGCAGCTTCATTGCTTATGGACTTGGCCACGTCGGAAACGCCCTTCACCCATGGCAATGGATGTTCATTGTGCTCGGAGTCACTACATTCCTTTGGGGAATTGTACTGTTCTTCCTTCTCCCCGACTCAATCGCAAATGCTTCCTTCTTGACGCAAGAAGAGCGAACGATTGCCCAGCAGAGGGTCTACACTGCCGGAACCGGGACCGCAAAACATGCTTTCGTATCCGCACAGGCTATCGAAGCCATTATCGACCCGAAGACCTGGTTCCTCTTCTCGATGTCCCTCCTGACCCAAATTCCTAACAGTGGAACCCAGAATTTCGGCAACTTGGTTTTGAAAGGCTTCGGGTTCTCTTCTCTCGATTCAACCCTCGTTGTTTTGCCCGCCTCGTTCATCTCGTTCGCTTCGATAACAGGAGCAGGATGGTTGGCCGGGAAGTACTCCGACATAACCACCTACCTCGTCTGCATCGTCGTTGTCTTTCCCGTCATCGGGAGTGCAATCATCTATGCAGGGGGGAGCAGAGGCGTCAAGCTCTTCGCCTATTACCTGCTTTCCACGGGATCGACAGCTTTGCCACTTTTGCTGTCCTTGGTGGGTACGAATTTGAAGGGTTCGACCAAGAAGATGACTGTGACTGCTATTTTATTCATCGCGTATTGTGCTGGAAACATCATTGGTCCGCAACTGTTCAAGACGGATGAGGCGCCACACTACAACACAGCTTTCGAGGCTATCATGATATGCTACGCCATGGTCGTGTTTTTGGCAATGGGGCTGCGATGTTACTTGATTACTATGAACAAAAGGAGGAGCGAGGTAGAGGCATTCATGCATGAACGCGAGGACATGAACGAAGATGATGAGACTGATTCCACAGCGAAGGGCTTTCGATACCGGATCTGATTGTATTAGCCTACCATCTTAGTTGTCGACTGTTCCACCAGCTGCAATCTTCTTCATATCCCTCAACGCTTGCGCTGCTACCGATCCAGTATAGGACAGATGTGCCGCGCTAATGACGAAGTTCCCAGCGCATACTGCGTCTCCCTTGTTACAATAGGTGAGAATTGGTCCGCTGTATCCTTTGATCTTGGCCCCTTGGAAGGGATCGCCAAATGTCACTACAGCCTATAAAAAGCGTCAGAGGTCTTTCTTTGTCGTCACAAACATCACTGGGTCTTACCGTAACACGTTTTCTCGTCTCGGCAGTGGCGTAAGCAACACCGTTATGCGAGACCATACCACCCTCAGAATATCCCGACATGAAAATCTTTGCATCAGGGCTGTCATCGATTGTCAGCAATAATCCTTCGTCTCCAACTCTCAGTCTCACCATTTCTCGGCAGCCTGGTTCAGCAGGTCTCTTGCGACGTGCCCTCCTGGCAAGCCCAGGCAATTATCGCCCGCAAAATCAGCATCGTATGGCACACCCTGAACAGTCCAGTCAAATCCCAATCCCGCGTTCAAAACAGGCCCGACCGTAATCCCCAGTGTGCCCGTCTCCGTTGTGCCCCTGGCGAAAATCAAAATATTCTTGTTGCACTTGCCAGTGAACTTTCCGGTATCTCTAGCTGGCAAGAGCGTGAGTGCCGAGCTGCCACTAGCCAGTGCCGACGTGAGAGCACCGCTTACCCCAACGTTCTGGGGCGGTCCTTCAGGAGCGTTCATCACAGCCTGGATGCCGGCGGGATTGTACTTCGCAATGCATTTGTAGCCCTGTTTGTCGCCACCAACTGGTTTGATTTTGGGTTTGTTAGGAGTTGAGCCAGAGAGGTCGGCAATGGCACAGCTTTGGCCTTCACAATCTGCTCGTGTTGTTGCTGCAATTCCGACCTCGCCTACAGTTCTTCTCCAAGCTCTCGCTTCTGCGTCGGATCTTGGTAGGTTTGGGAAGGGACGGTCAGGATAGGGAGTGATAATGCTTTCGATTGGCGCGGCAATACTGAAACCCGCGAGAAGAATACTAGCAGCAAAAAAGCAGAGTCTGGCCATGATGAAAAAGGGGACTGACAGGTTGGCTACACTTCTAGTGCAGTAAAATGATAGGCTGGAGAAAAGATTAACAGCAGGCGAAAATGGGAGACGGAGAACGCGGAGGATAGCTGAAAAGAGGTAGGGGGCGACATAGTGTAGAGCTATGGATTTAAGCATGACAGGTAGTGAAAAATCCTGAGGCTGATCTAACCAAAAGACTCCACACGACTCCACCGCTCGAAGATGAGCACCACATGGTAAATACGTAGTCTCTCCACCTCGTATCAAGGATTGTACTGAGTAGGGAGAGCATTCCTTCCAGATGTTATAGCACTGTTTATATTTGTTGAATATAGTCGTAGATTGTTCGTACCTGCGGGTGATCCGGGGGGAAATAGGCACACCGTTAAAATATCCCTGTCACAGTAAGGACCACGTTGTTTGGAGCCGCTCGGGCCGCTCGGCTTCGATGCAGTGAAACGCGGATCTGTTCGAATATTATATAGATGACAAGAAAGACAAGCCTTTGTTGCTCGAAGTGAAGTAGGCCTCGGAACAGCGGCGGCGGCGGCGGAGCAATCGTCATATCAGCGGAACGAATATCTGGTCAGATTTGAGGCCAAGATCGATCACGAGAGGTGTGCACATGTCCGTATCGAACCTCTGCTGCTCGTTTGCTGTAGAGCCGATGATACCCGCGAGCCTAGCACTTGGGGATCCAAAGCGTAAGTATATTCATGACCGAGTCCAGCTATGGTGCCTGGTCATGGCGGATGAACGAACAGTGTGCCAACCTCTACACCCACAAGGGACCTCGAAAGAACACAGCTTCATTGACTATTCCACGTCCCACAATCATCACGGACTTCCATCAGCTCTTGCAATCCAAGTTCGGTATCGTTATATGGTTTGTAGAACGCTGTCAAGGGTCGACACAAATGTTGCTTGTGCCGTTGCCGGGCCAGTGTTATGGTGGGTGTAGCTCTAGAGGAGATGATATTTTGAGTCAGGGCTGGCAAGCATGGTGAGCGATAGATATCGCAGGCGGCGAAGCTGATTGAGGGATGCTTTTGATCTGGGTCTTAGATCCTGCAAATTGTTGCAACAGCAAGGCAATTGTCGGAATGCAAAAGGGAGAAGGTGAGGGGAGAAAATGTCTTGGGAGGAGGTCTCATCATTTTGGAAGTTTAGTCGTTTCGAATTCTTCTTCACACCCCCACACACGTCAATAACGCCATGCCTGCCCTTCTGCTCATTTTCGACTTCCAAAGCTCATCTTGTACTTTCGAAGCTCGTCTAGACGTCCAAAAGCTGCCGTAACACCAATGCCAGCGCTCGAACATACACACACTGCTTCTCGAACCAGTAGTATATGGAAATTGACCCACTCACACCCTGCCGTCTGCGATGATGGCGCGCCTGGTCATAGTATAGAGTAGAGCGCCGGGACGAAATGTGTCTGTGCAGAGACACACGCGGCTCCTAGGCGATTCACCCTCGTGGAAGATCCGAGTACTACCGGTACTCAACCGATCTCCACCTCCACTTTTCTCATCTAGGGTTCCTATACCGAGGGTCCATTTTCATCCAACTCACGGTGGTCTCCACCTGGATTTCACTTAGAGCACCAGCAGGCAGGCTCTCCACAGCTGCGCAACGAAACCCGTCTTCGTTACATATCAATAATCAACTTGTCAACGTTCCCACATCAGTAGCAGCCGTGGACATGCCACGACCTAGTCGGGCCATACGATGGGATCTATCCCTCGCGCTCGTGCCTTAGCTGGCGGAACCCAGACGAGGTACGAGTAAAGGGTTCACCACTAGGGTCAGGTCCTACCGGATGGCCCGACTACCTGGTCTTGGGTGAGGACAGTGTCGCCTAAGGTGGATAGAATTCACATGTGCGGCCGAATGGAGGATCAGTGCTCGATGGTCGATTCCGCATCCAGGTAACAACTTTCACATGTTCCCTTTGTTCCTGACTTTGCTTGTAATCGACGTTGCCGAAACAGAAGCAATTGCGTCCGAGCCGATAGGTTTCGATAATAATGCTGTTGCTCATACTGTGTATATCTTTCCAGTCGCACTGCATTGAAGCTCTGGGCCTGTCCTCCGATCAATGCTTTGACATGTGCAGGACTACATGTTCATTTTGGAAGAATGAGACCGTCGGTTCTTCCATCACATACGGATACAATTTTCAAAGTCATCACCTCCGCTGTAGTCATGGCGAATCATTGTAAATCAAGTCTCATGTGCTTCTGGGCATGTACTCCTTTTGGCGATCACATTAAAAGGTGCCAGTCCTGAAAAACTAAAAGGCCCATCGCCTTGCAACACTACTCCGCATAATATTCCTTCGGGCACAAAAACTCGCCATGCAATACTTTACCCTCTTTTTACGCTTGTACGCCACGACAGCAACAGCTTCAGTACTAGGCCAAAGACAATCAAACCCTGCTAACAACACCCCACTCGAAGGATTCCGAACGCAAGGGTTACTGGCCATGAATGATGCCATGCACAAGTGGGTCGATGCAGGTCACGGTTCCCACGTCGTAACCCTTCTCTCGCGGCGTGGTACGATCGTTGACCACTCAGCATATGGGGTGTTCGATTCTAGGGCTGCGACGAAGACTCCGGTGAAAAAAGATAGCATCTTTCGTATCATGTCGATGACGAAGCCAGTCGTTGGTGTGGCTATGATGATGTTCTACGAGGAGGGAAAATGGAAACTTGACGATCCAGTTTCTAAACATATTCCCGAGTTTGCCAACCTCCAAGTCAAGGTGTGCGCTTCCGGAAGCGAGACAAGTTGTACCATGGAACCTGCGAAGAGTCCAATGACCATGGCGCAACTGATGAGCCATTCGGCAGGATTCCCGGAAATGCTTTGGGTCGCAAATGCAACGACTCTAGCAGATATCGTGCCGCCACTAGTGCAGGGAGGACTTGCATTCCAGCCAGGTAAAGACTGGTTATACGGCCCAGGCGCGGATATCCAAGGCTACCTCATGGAGCGATGGTCGGGAAAAGATCTATCCGATCTCCTGCAGGAGAAACTCCTCCAGCCATTAGGAATGGTAGACACAGGCTTCTTCGTCGACCCATCTAAAGTTTCGCGTATAACACCAGTCACTCGGTTGAACGACGCTTCCTCCGCAGATCCTGCGACATTGGCAATGTTGGCAGAATACGAGACGTACGCAAATACAAAGGAAACCACGAAACCAGTTCGTCTCAACCCGTCCGGAGGCTTCTACTCTACCGCTGAGGATTACTGGAGATTCGGCCAAATGCTCCTGAACGGCGGCGAATTCGACGGGAAACACTTCCTCAAGCCTGACACAGTCAAGTTGATGCGCACAAATGTACTTGAACCGCAAGTTCGCGTGCAGCCCGGGAGTAAGAAACTCGATGGGCTGGGATTTGGGATGGATTTTGCCGTTGTGCTCGATAAAGTCGCTATGAATGCCACGTTACCCAACGAGACGTTCTTCTGGGGCGGCGCGTATGGCACATGGTTTTGGATCGATCCTGTCAACGATATCGTCTGCATCGGTTTGATATCGACTTTGGGTACTGATTTAGAGGGAAGTAACTATCTTCGGGAATTGTCGGCGGATTATATCTATAGTGCTTTGAAAGTATAGGATATAAGTTAGTTAGAAAGCTTTCTATAAATTTAATAAATATTTAGTTGGAATATATATTAGGCCTAAACTTTATTAATAATCTAACTTATATTAGCTATAGTTAATAGATATATATTATATCTATCTCTAGTATACTATTTCTAGAATCTCTAGTAGTATAGGCCTAAACTATCTAGATTGGTTCTAGATCGAGCTAGATTAGATTAATAGATTAGATTTAAAGACTTATTAATAAAAGTATACTAGAAATAACCTAGAAATAAAATAAAAGTACTAGAAATTAACTAGAAATAAACTAGAAGTTCTAGAAGTACTAGAATTAACTAGAAATACTAGGAATTAACTAGAAGTATTAGGAATTGACTAGAAGTACTAGGAATTTACTAGAAATAAATTAGAAGTTCTAGAAGTAGTAGAAGTAGTAGATTTACTATATATTTTTATAATTTTTAAAATTTTAGATAGGTCGAAAAAAGGCTAACTAAATTCTATAGGTTTTATATATATAGTACTTATAATAACTAAGTAATCTAAGCTCTAAAAAAATTCTTAGACTTAGAAAAATAAATTAAAAGTAATATTATATTATATATCTTTCTAGATTAGAAAAACGCAAGGTATTTAGTAGTATATTTTTTAAGACTATAGCTATTATATTTAAAAAATTATTAAGAATAGAAAATAAAAAGAAAGAATTTATAGAAATATATAATCTTTCTATAGCTCTCAATAGCTATATATTAGACTAGGGATTTAGGAATTTTGATATATAATAGATACTATATCTTAGAGCTATAGTTTAGCTTACTATTAAATTATAATTATTAGAAAATTTCTTATTACTAGATTACTATAGAAAAGTAGGTATTTTTAAGTATTTCTAAGAAAGTTTCTAATATAATTACTATATATTTTAATTAGCTATAGTATAGATATATACTAGTATATAGAAAAATTATAAGGTCTATTAATATTAAATATAGAGAAATATATAAGAAAATATAAGTTTTTAAAAGTAAAAGCTTTAACCTTACTTATTTTTTTATCTAAACTAACTTTAAAATAACTTTATATATATAGATAGATACTAAATCTACTTCTAATCTATTTTTTACTATCCTAAACTTATTTTATTTCTTATCCTATCTAGACTATAGAGAGAATCTCCTACTCTATAGACTTTTAAGTTACTTTATAATTAATAATATTATAGTAGTTATACTATATTATATATTATACTCTAGCTTAAAGCTATTAATATATAATACTACTAGGCTATATTAATATAATATACAAATCTAAACTATATAGTAATTAACTTTTATATATAGATTAGCTAGATATATATAATATACTTATATATAATCTAGATAGTCTAAGCGCCTAGATAATAGTAAAGTCTATTAATAGCTAATTTATATAAAGATATAGCTATTCTTAACTACTACTATAATATTATTAAATATAAAGTTATTCAAGAGCCTTTAGTATAGAGGATTCTCTCTAGATTCTTCTAGATTCTAGGTAGAGATAGAAATAAAATAGATAAGAGATAGATTTAAAGATACTAGAGGTTGATTTAGTATCTACCTATATATTTTATCTACTCTAAGATATAAAACTCTATATTCTTTTATATAGGCGCTATTTTTAAGTATATATACTAGCTATATACTAGAAACTAATAGATATACTCTTAGACTTTAGTAATATTTATCTAAGTTCTTTCTCTAGGCCCTTATTCTTTCCTCTAGCCTAGGCTTTCTTTCCTAGAGCTTAAGCCTCTATTCTCTATAGTCTAGACTATTAGATCTAGATAGTCTAGAGTATAATATATAAGAAGAGAATATATTTATCTAGACTAGATAGAAGTACTATAGAACTAGTAATTCTAATAGTTTTACTAGGATTAGATAGCCTAAGTATATTATACTTTAACTAACGCTATAACTTGAACTAAACCTAAACTATTTAATATTTATTCTAAATTATAGTAAACGATTTAGATTCTACTATAGAGTCATTTTTAACCTATTAAAAAACTATTTATTCCCTTAATATAATACATAGCTATATATAATATAGTAGACTAATATTAAGAATTTAAGAAATTTCCTAGTAGGTTTCTAGTGGTAATATTTAATATAATTACTAAATTAAGAAGTATTTACTTAACTTTATAGTCAAACTACTTTATTCTTTAACTTTATACTAAATTTTAAAGAAAACTTTATAACTTCAATATTTTCTCTATCTAAAAAGTTCTTATTCTCTTTATTTTTAATAATCTAAAATCTATCTCTATTACTACTATCTCTATCCTTCTAATCAACTTCTATACTATTAGAATTATCTACTTGAATATCAACTAGATTTATATATATAGTAGTTCTATCTAGTGAATTTGTTTTATTAAATAGTTTACTATTAATATCTATTTTATACTTATTTATTAGTACTTTTATTAAGGTTTAGATATTAAAACCCTTAATTCTTCTATATCTCTATTATACTATAAATATATTCTTAAATACTAAAGTATAGATATTAGTTACTAGGGATCTATTAGATATATCTCTTTCTATTTCCTATTTAGTAGTAGAATATACCTCCTACTAGCTAGTAGGACTAGATAGTATAGGCGGGTTAAGTATAGTAATCTAGCTTTGGATTATTATTAACCTTAGCCGCTTAGCTATTATATTATAGTAAAAGGTAGTAGAATCTTTAGGTAGGTATATAATATAAAGACAAGATAAGAATCGAAGAGAGAATAGAAGGTTTAATAGACTATTCAATAAACCTCTAATAGTAAAATAACTATAGTATTTCTTAGATTATATATTTTGATAGTTAGGTCTAAAAGTAAGTCTCCCGTTCTAAAATATATATATCTAGTACTAAGATCTTTCTCGATTACGTAATATCTACTATATCTAATCTTTAACCAAGTCCTGCCTCTTATTACTAGACCTTTAATAAATAAGAGATAAAGATAAAAAAATAAAAAGTCCTAATACTATAATCCCTTTAATATCTCTCCCTAGCTAATAAATACGTCACTTCCTAATATATTAGTAACTACAAGTAGAATGATAGTCGAAGCTATAGTATACTCTAAGTAAGAGAGATATCTTTCTTTTCGAATTATATACTAATCTAGCCTATAATATAGCTATAGAGGACGTAGTTGTCTTTCTAAAGTATATACTACTCTAGACTATAATACTATTCTAGGGGCTCCCCCTAACCCGGACCTAGAAAGTACTTGGACTATAGATCTAGTTTAGCTATTAGTAAGTAATAGAGTACGTTGATAAAATAGACTAAGGAATTATTAAAGTACTAAATTAGCGGTAGAATTCGAATCTAGTTTTAATAGTCTAATAACTACTATCTATTAGTAACGCGACAAGGCAAGATTCTAAAATAGATAATAAAGGTTATTAAAAGACCGAATTTTAAAAATAAGAGAGGAGCGCGTAAAACTCTTTGAATTTTAATTACTAGGCCGGGCCTAGGAATAGAAAGAGAAGAACTTGACTCTAGATAAGAACGGTAAGGGTAAGATTTAAGACTAAACTTCTAACTTAGTTTAATAAAATTGAGTAGCCTAAAGGATAGGACTTAGGTAGCTATATCTAGTAAGCGACTATAATATCTCTAAACAATTACTAAGTAGACTAGGAAAAAGGTAGGTCTCTTAAGTACTATTTAAATAAGATCTTTCTCTTTATATAAGTATTGATTTGTACTACCTAGATTAGTAGGTTTTAGGGTATAGTAGTTAGAATATTAGTACTTAGAGTAGGTAGCTACTCTTAGAGAGCGTATTAGATTATAATAGTAGAGATAAAATTAAGTAGTTATAAGCCTCGAGATAAGTAGGAGATACTAAAGTAAGAGTATATACGCGGGAGATAGGAGTAAGACTAGAAGGAAGAGTAGGATAATAGCTAAGAAGAGAGAAGTAAGACTAGAAAAAGAAGTAGAGTAGAGTAATAGTTTTACTAGCTATAGTTACAAATATAGTACTAGAGAATAGTAAAGCTAGATATAGTATATATTGGACATAGCCTAGAATATAGACTTTACTAAAAGTACGCCGCGCTTAAGGCTTTCTTAACTACAAGCTATAGAATAGATCCAAGAGGAAGAATAGAGAATACGCGAATTAGACTTCTAACTCGCGCTAGAGACTAGTCTAGCCTAATACTAATAAGTATTAAAAGCTAATAACTAGTCTAGTCTAGCCTAATACTAATAGGCTAATAGCCCGGTTAAAAAGAAGAGTAGAGTAGTACTTCTAGAAGAGACAAAGCTAAGAATTAGAAGAAAAAGATAGCAGAAAGAGTAGGCTATTTATTCTAGAGCGAGTAGGGTATTTATAACACCTTATATTTTATCCTATAGAGCTATTATCCTATAGATTCGAGTCTATTCTACTTAAGAAATAAAGCTATTAGTATAATACTACTATTAGTTCTATTCCTATCCTAATAAAGGCGCTAGTATAATAATAATATAGTTAAGAGATCTTGGCGTACTTTTAGCTATTAGATAATTACTATCTATACTAGTATACTAGAAAAATCTAACCTATATAATAGAATAGGACAATATAAGATAGAATAAGTAGATCTATCTAGTACCTAGTCGAACTATATGGAAGCGAATATAGATACCCGGCTTCTACTTAGCTATAGTATCGCAACGCAACTAGTTACCAACTATAGAGGCGTTATCTAGTAGAGAAACAAGAGGATCTAAGAGAAACGGAGTTATAGGGAATTGCTAGAGATACTAAAACTAAAATAGAACCTCGTAATTAAGAATAAGAGAAAGAGTAGTAAACGAGATATAAAAGTAGAATAGAAGTATAAAAAGTCGACTAGAATAGAAGAGTTGAAAGGTCTAGGTTACTATAAAAAGCTAAATAAGGTAGGTTTTGATATTTTAAAAAATTATCCTAGAATAAAATTATCGAATAAAATAAGAAGAGTTGAGGAATCCTTAATTATTTTATAGAATTTAAGAGAGAGAATTAAAGATATTTAAATAGTCGTAAAAAGAAAGTCCTAAAATATAGAATAAGAAGAGTTGAAAACTTCTAAGTAGTTTTAAAGAAATAAAAAGAAGGAGGCTAAAAGTCTTGAAAAATTATAATAGAGTAGACTTTATAAAATAGAATAAGAGGGTTATAGATTTCTACGTAGTTATAGTTAATAAGATAGAGAGAGTCTAGAACGTTTAAATTACTATAATAAAATAGAGCTTAAAGGATAGAAGAAGAGGATTAAAATCTTTTAGATAGTAATAATAAGAAAGTCCTTATAAACCTAAATAGAAGATCCTATCTTTTCTTAAGAAGATTATTTTCTTTTTAGGTATACCCTAGTCCTTTTACTATAACTTATTTTTATATCTAGGCCGAGCCTAGGAATAGGAACCAAAAAGTTGATTAATTACTAGGACTTGATTTTTGGATTTATAGAATAAAGAAGTAGGCTAAGGAGACCAAGAGATATTCTTATTAATAAAGAGATAAGAAGGTTTGATATAGTTTATTCTACTTACTTAAGTAGGTTTAGGAAAATTATTATAGATTTACTACTTAAGTAAAGTAAATAGATCTAATAAGACCTTCAATCTTTTTAAAAGTAATATAATTAGATCTAGGACTTGTAGTAGACTCTATAGGCTTAGTAATATTAGGATTAGAAAAGTCAAAAGGTAATAAAGGTCTATATTATAATATAGACGTAGCGGAGCTTGGTTTATTCTATATTTTATTAGTTAGTTAGTTCTATAAATATTTATATACGGATATTAGAGATAGGAATATTACTAGAAGGAGTTCAATAATAATCTCTATAAGTAAAGGTAGAAACTTATAAGAGTTATATCTTTATCTTAGTCCTAAATAATTTATATAGTAGGTACGTCCCTATATTAGATAATAGAATAGGTATTTCTAGGTATTCCGCTATAAGAGAAGAGCTCTTAGATATTTCTTATACCTTCGTATTTTCTTTTATTAGGACCTATTACTAGATTAGGTCTAGGAATAGGCTCGGGGAGAAAATAGCCTAGTAAATACTATAAGATACTACCCGTTCTAGTAGTCTTATCAATCTATTTAGTTCTAGCTTAATCGTATAATCAATACCTTAGTTCTCGGTTAAGTCTTATCTAGTTATTTCGCGTACAAGTTCGGTTTCTAGCGGGCTAGCTATTTTTTTTTTATAGTTTAAGTCTTATTCTATTTTTTAGCGTCTATAAAGTTCGATTTTTAGTAGACTAGTTATATATTCTTATAGTTTATAGTTATATAAGTTAAGTATAAGTTAAGTTCGAGTTGAAAATAACTATATTTATAGTTGTATTTATAGTATCTAGTCAAATATATAGTTCAAAAAGTAGTATAAACATTTGAAAGATAGAGGCTGGATACCTATACTACTATAGCTACTAAGAAGCGTCTTAATAGTAGAGAAATTACCCTAGTAAGACCTCTAAATATAGGCGGGCTAAGTATAGTAATCTAGCTTTAGATTATTATCAACCTTAACTACTTAGCTATTATATTATAGTAAAAGGTAGTAGGATATTTAGGTAGGTATATAATATAAAGATAAGATAAGAATTATAGAGAGAATAGAAGGTTTAATAGACTATTTAATAACCTACTAATAGTAAAATAACTATAGTATTCTTTAGATTATATTATTTTAATAGTTAGGTCTAAGAGTAAGTCTCCCGTTCTAAAATATATATCTAGTACTAACTACTAAGATCTTTCTCAATTACGTAATATCTACTATATCTAATCCTTAACTAAGTCTCGCCTCTTATTACTAGACCTTTGATAAATAAGAGATAAAGATAAAAAAATAAAAAGTTCTAATAGTATTATCCCCTCGATAAT
The DNA here is from genome assembly GCA_003693225.1 of Venturia aucupariae. Taxonomy (NCBI): domain Eukaryota; kingdom Fungi; phylum Ascomycota; class Dothideomycetes; order Venturiales; family Venturiaceae; genus Venturia; species Venturia aucupariae. Next base: position 11,158 of record QWZN01000283.1, on the reverse strand, counting down.
AGTTACGTATTCTATATTATAAATATCTTAGAAGTAGTAAGTTGATTATATATAAAGGCTAACTTGAATTTACTAAAGTATCTTAGAGGAGATATTAAGATTTATTACTTAACTAGATAATCTAGCTTCTATACAATATCTTAGAGACTACTAGGAGACTATAAGAAGAGAAGAACCAACCTCTAACTTCTACTTATTAAGGTATTTATAGATTTTGTTTACTTGATTATATTTTACTACGTAAATACTCAACTTTTAATAAGATATCTAATAATATACTACTAGGCTTTTCTTAAATAAGTAACGAGCTTCTTATAGAATATAGTATAGTAAATTAAATTTCTAACTATAAATCTATACTAATATTCCTTCTTATTATACTTAGAACCTAGGGCTTTAGACTTATTATCTAAGGATTTATATTTCTCTTTAACTTTATCTATTTTAGTATTAGATTAAATATAAACTTCCTTCTCTTATTTGCCTACTAGAACAGAGTTAATTGTTTTGCTTATTAGGTACGTAAGAAGAAATAAGTATAGACTATTAATTATTCTAAACGTAATTAGTTTATATAATTCCTATAATACTACTAGGAACTTACTACTTTCTAATAACCTCTCTAGTACTTACTCTACTAACTAGTAAGGGTAATTCTAGAACTATTATAAAACTTATATAATTCTGAAAAATTCCTAATAGTCTTCTAGTAGTCCTAACCAAATTAAAAGATTAAACCCTAAGGTATTTAGTTTATTATATAGATAAACTAGTATATATTTCAAGTTTAAATTAAACTCTTTAATAAACTCTTTGAATTATATTCTCTCTAGATTAGAATAGCCATTAGCTTAATATCTATTAATAATCTTAGAATTACCAAAATTATTACTACTCTTATTATATTTGTTAAGAAGATACTTACTAGTATTCTTTACTATTATCTAAAACTAGATTTTCTTTATCTAGGAGTTTACTATCTATATTAGTCTTCTATATTTCTAATAGTACTATTAGTATAGCTAAGAGGCTAGAATCTCTACCTTTATATATCTTTACTTTTACTCACTTTTATTCCTAGATAGTAGTATATTTATAAGAATTATAAAGAAGTATAAGAATAGATTTATATTAAAGATAATCTCTACCTACTCCTCTCCTTTAAGGAATCTACAACCTATATATATAGATTATATAATTAATAATTACCTAACCTATTCCCAATTATCTTTCTTAGAGTAATTATCCTAAACCTTATTATAATTATCTACTCCCCTAGGAGGGCGTCCTCGTACTCGAGGCGACTATAAATAGTATATAGGTAGGCTAGTACGTATATACGTTGTCTAGATCCTTGGCTATAAATCCTAGGGAAAACTAAAACTCTAAAATTCCTAGGATTCTTTAAATCCTAGGATCTATTATAACTACGTAGTAAATACTACGCGTCGTAATACAATAACATACGTACTACGTACGCGCCTCTATAGAATCTTATAGAAGAATTCCTAGAATAAAAACAAAGTTATCTGCTTCTTAGTTTCTCTATATAACAATAATATTAACTTCTTACTAGTAAACTACTAGCTCCTTACCTAAACCCTTAACTCTCTACTCTTATCCTACGACTCTATAATAGCTTCTAAGCGAGCCGTCAAAGCCGCGCCGGTAACGCCTCTACCTAGACGTTCCCTTAGAGTCTAAGATATTCTTAGCTAGTGCTACTATATACGCTATACTTAGTACCTACTTAAGGGTAGTAATACGCTACGTACAAATTATAATAAGAGTAATACTAAGAAGTACTCTTATTACTCTTATATATAAGAGCTCTACAACAATAAAGATACTTAATAGTTCTACGTAATAGTTACGTATACTAAACGCTTATAGATTCCCGCCAAATATATCCAGCTTATTAATAATATTCGAGCCGAATTTTTAGTACTAGAAGACTAAGACGTTCCGGCTAAGCTTACCCTACGCCTTACCAACGCTAATAAGTAGATACGAGCTACTAAGTAGAAAGCCAAGCGCTTTAGTAGTACCTCGAAGCCAAAGAGTATACTCTACGTTAGTATTATAATACTTAAGGAAGTAAGTAGCCTTCGAGCTTCTATAGAGTATATAGTTAACTCCTACTACTCTATCGTACGTATCCTACAAGTTGCTTACGCAATATAGGTACTAACTATCTTATAGAATAACTAGCTACTACTTACCCTCCTAGAGTCTAAAGATAAAGAGGAGGATAAGGAAATAGAAGAGGAGTAAGTAGAGTATAGATTTAGACTATATTTTACCTATACTACTAGTATATCTTATATACTTAGAGTATAGGTTTCTTACCTACTTACTAGAATCTGAATAAAGGATAATAAATCCTTTAGGCCTTATTAGCCCTTAGTATAATAAAATATTGCTTCTCGGTTGCGAGTCTCTTATAATATAATTATAATCTAGCTATTATAACCTATACTATAGTTAAGCCCCCGCTCTACTAGTAACTAATACTAGGTTGCTATTTGCTACCCTATCTTCTTACTACTCTTTTCCTAGGGTTTTATAGAATTATGAAATTCTAGAATTATCTATCTAGGTAAACCGTTATCTTACTTGTATATAGGATGTTTTTACTAGGGCCCCCAACAGTATAGGTCGGGTCGGGTTTTAAGGGTTAAAACCCTATCCGAGAACGGTTTAGGTTGAAATAGTTTAGTTTGGGTCAGGTTTATCTTTGAACGGTTTGGGCTAGGTTTACGTTAGGTTTTTTTTATAAAAGTAAAAGCCCGCCTCTTTTGAAACCGACGGTTTATAACTATAATTATATAATAGCGCTATACTATTATAACGATAGTAATAACTATACTAACTAGAAACAGTAGTCCTAGAATTGTTATATATCTTAGTTAACTTTAGGTCTTTCTAGTAGTCTTCTAGTAGTTACGTAGATATAAAGGTACAGTTAAATCTAGTAATAGTTAATCTATATTACTTTCTCTAGTCTATATAGGGATCTCGTTTTGCGGGGGTTTATTAGTAATACTTTATCTAGGATATAGATATTTGGGATATATTTAATATCTATATCCTAGAGAAAGTAATACCCCTAAACCTCTATAAGACGAGATCTCTATTTAATACTAATACCTACCCCAAACGCTGGTTATCTCTATACTATACTACTTACGTATACGCCTACGCGTTACTAGAACCGGAGTATTACTCTCCTTATTAGTATCCCTATCCTTATCCTTATTTATATTTCTATTCTTATCCTTATTAGTACTATTATATATAGTACGATTAGCTACCCTTATCTCCTCTACTATAGGGCCTATATTAGAAGCTATCCTAGATAGTACTAGATAACCTCGACGAATAAGAGAAGGAGTAATATTACTAATACAACTACTAAGATAGCTACTAGTACGACAACTAGTATAACTACTAGTACTACTAGTAGTACTACTAGTAGTATCCTGATCTCTACGACTACTACGACTATACGTACGGGCGTTTTCAGCTTAAAGGCGGTCAGAAAACCTCGCGCGACTAAGAATACAATCTTATATACTATTAATTACTATAAGTTATAGCTATAATAAGCCCTCCTTATCTTCCTCAACCCTACCCTCTATTAGCTAAGGAATTGATCTATTCTCCTTATCCTTATTCTTATTAAATAGTATATTATCTAGATTAGTAGCATCCTCGTTATTACTAATATCCCTTATATAGACTATATCCCTTAGAAACCGAGTAGAATTATTAGTATTCTCCAAACGCTTAGTCTTAACCTCCTTAGTATAGACTTAATTCTCTCTTATATAGAGTAAGTAATAGTCGAATACCTCTATCCGATCCTTTATACCCTACTTGTAATTACTTACTATTAATGCGCCGAGAATAGCTAGGCTATAGGTCTTATTATTAGTACTAAAGTTATAAGTAATACTAAATTCACGTTTAATACTACTACCGGCCGCCTAGATATAGAGGACGCCTTTTACTAGTATAGTAATATATAGGAAGCGTGGCTCGATTGCCCTCTAATAGTCGAAGAGGTTTTATAAAGCTAGGTCTACTTTGTCTAAGAAGTATTAGTAAATACTAGAAGACTACTAGAAGATACTTACTCTATATATAGTAGTTATTAAATTCCTTCTCTCTATCTAGGATTATCTCCCTTGCTAGCCTAGTAGCTACTATTACTCGCGGTATAGGACCGCGCGCTATATCTATCTTGTCTAGTATAGAATCTATAGACCTCTCCTCTCTCTATTATAGTCGCGATAGTACTACGAGGCGACGCTAGGTAGGGGTATAGTATATATAGTTACAATTGTAGAGATCCTTTAGATAGGTCTAGTACTTCTCCTACTAGTTAAATTAGTCTTCTTCTAAGGGAGCCTATTCTAGACGTAACTAGGTATCGTATTTANACTATATACCTTATTAATCTCCCTTTTCTAGTTACGCTACTTATTACAAAGTATGTCCTCCACGGTTTAGAGGTATATTAAGAGGCGATTATAGAGATCGAAGACGAGATAGAGGGTAGAAGTATAAGTTATACTAATCTACTATATAAATATAGTAAAAGGATAGAGAATAGTAATAAGGTACCTAACTTAGCCCTATTTATCCTTACTAAGGGAAAGATACGTATAATCCTACTTCGTATATATTTCGCTTAGCTCCTTTAGTATTATAAGCCTTGTAAGTATTTGGAAGGTAGAATCCTATCTCGTCTTAATATCTTTTATTACGCGAAGAGTCCGTATAGGCTCCGGGATAGAATAGAGCCCTTAGTACTAAGTTAATTAGATAGCCTAAAACGTACGCTATCGTCTCTTGCTCGAGTTGATTAAGATTATAATCTAACGCGCCTTAGTAATAGTATATAGCAGCTAGGAGTTAGAAATTAGTAATAGCTATATATAAGACTACTAGGAGACTACTAGGGGACTACTAGAATAGACTTATACCTTACTTAGTATTAGCTAGAATCTCTTCTCTTACTAAGGCTATAGCCGCCTTCTTCTTATCTTTCTTCTAGTTTTTAATCAACTCCTCCTTCTTTAGTCAAATCTTGATATTAGTAAAAAGACTATTATAACTAAGTTATATAACGTATAGAAGTTAGGGGTATAGTATAATCTCGTTATTAATACTAGTCTATTTGTATAGTCTCTCGATATAAAGGTTAATAGATTATACTATTATTTTATTTTATTATTCTACGCGTTATCCCTAGTAAAAGCTATAACTCTCTTAAAGATATTAAAGTAGTTTAGTCGTAAAACAACGATCTTTATAGGGTTAGCGCTAGTATAAGCGCCTTAATAGAGCTTAAATCCAATTAATACTTCCTATATTTCCTAATTATCTACCTAGTAGACTTTGATTATAAGGTATCTATCTCTCTATAGTATAGACTATCCGTTAAGAACAATAGAGACTTTCTAAGGTACTAGAGAAAGACGTTGAAAAATAGACTCCTCTAACTTAATATATAAGTCGAGTATACTATTAGTAATAGTAGAGGATAAGGGAAGTTTAAACTCTTTAACTAAGTAGTATAAAAGACGTAAGAACTCCAAATTGTTAATAATAGTTAAAGACTACTTATTAGAGACAATTATTTGGATTAGTTATCTATTAAAGTTGGCGGGATAGAGTAGGAAATTATTACTAAAAGCGCGTTCTTCTCTTACTCGTTTTTTCTAAGGTTTCTATTAGTAAGGCCTTAGAGTTTCCTAGTAGTTTCCTAGTAGTCTTATCCCCGCTCTAAAGCCTTTCTTAACTATTAGCTACGCCAACCCCTTTTACAACGCGGCTACTTTATAATTATTTGTTCCTATATAGATACTTATTATAGATATTCCGTCCCTCTAAGTATATTTTAGATTGATACCGCATCTTTAATAAATAATTCTTAGATAACCTAATCTATAAAGAGTACCTTAATTGAAGTACTACTAATTTACGGCGTTTCTTTTAGTATTAAAGTAAGGAATATCTAGTTTCTCCTTATATATTTCTTACTAGTACTAGGATGTAGCGAACTACTAGGTTATAAATTATTTAGTATTAGATTGAGTCTATTAGTAAATATTTTGGTCTTTGCCTATAATTAATAGTTAATTAGAGGCTAGAGGAATAATAGTAGAGGAGAAGGAGGAAACTATCTTAAATAAGAGTAATAGTTAAAACTTTCGCGTATATAGGTTAAAAGGTCTATAGATAGTAAAGGAATTATATTTTCTAAGTATACCAGCTATATACGTTGATATATATATAGAGGTAAATATACTAGACTAAGTTTATCAATAGGGACAAGAATATTAATATATAGATAAAAGAGAGGAACAATATAATAATAACTAAATAGTATTAGAATATATATTCTCTAGTATAATAGATTGTTTTGTAGATACTTGATTAATATTTAGATATAGTTTTAGATAATTCTATTACTAGATATATACTCTAGATTCATTTTAGTAAGAATTAAATAAATTTATTAAATATTTAAATAAAAATATAAACTTGAATATAGATTTAACTGAAATATGTAACAATATATTATCAATATAATAAAACTATAGTAGGGATAAAAAGTTATTATTATTATGAATTTAATTATAGAATAAGTTTACTAGTAGTCTTCTAGTAGTCTTCTAGTAACCATCGTCGTTAAAAGGATTATATTACCCTACTAGAGCGTAGTAATAAGATCGTTTGACTCGACTATTTAAAAGAAAAAGATCTTACTTATTAGTTCTCCTTAGCCGATTTGTAAGCCAAAATCAAAGCTATTTGCGCTACTAGTACTAGACTTCGCGGAAAGTAAATAGCTAGTATCTTTAAAACTATTCTAAGTATTTAGATAATATTATTCTATATAGTAATATATATAGATAGAGGTTGGGTACTACTATTAGGCTAGAGATATTCCTACCTACTAACTTTTTCTAATATAATATAGTAGTTATAGTATAGGGATAGTATATAGTTCTAAACTATAAGCTCTTTTATAGGTTATTAATTTATTAGAATATACTATACCAATAACTAGTTCTTACTATATTCTTTACTTTATTATTCTTGTTTTCTTATTAACGTCAACCTATACCTATATACTTAATAGGATCTAGTAGTAATATACTAATACTAGTTAGTAGTTATTATTACTATAGATCTACAAGGTTACTATCTATACAAAAACTACTTATAAATTAGCTTGTAGTAGCTAGATAACTCGATATACTATATCCGACCGGCTAGAATTAAATAAAGACTCTTAATCCCTAGTAACTTACCTAAACTTAGAAGACTAACTAGATAAATAATAATTCTCTACTTCAAATATAGTAAGCGTACGTACCTATAGACCCTTCTCTAACTTATAGCAAACTTGTTATACTTAATAGTTAATCCTTTCTTATTAAGAGATAGTACCTAAACTTAGACTCAAAACCTATCTTGTTTATACCTCGAGAAGAACTTAGAGGATATATAGTATAGTAAGTATATATATTCAGCAAGGAGAGTACTAAAGAATAGTAAAAGAGAACTTCTATAACTCTTTTAGAATATGGATAATTACCCTATAGGAAAGGGTAGATAAGAATAGCTTAAGAGTACTTAAAGTATCAATTAAATATCTCTTACTACCTTTCTATAACCCTTTATTACTACTATATCTACAACTTAATAATATCGCTCTTAGTATTAAAAAAAAGTATAATATAAGTTAAATTACAATACTATAGATACCTTGAAGACCTCTCTAGCTATCGATAATAAACCCCTCCTTTACCTTACTAGATACCTCTAAGAAGCTAATTACCTCTTTACCTATACCTAGCTATAGCAACCTTAACTATAGCAATATTACCTTTAAAAGAAAGCGAAATCAAGATCGTTCTATACCTCTATAATAGCCTAAGATAATAGAAGTACCTCAATTATCTTAGCTACTAGGTTTTACTCGTTTTTTAGAAGTACTACTATCTATTTAATCTATAACTCGTTACCCCTAGTACCCTATACTATTAGAAAATAGTATTTAGGACAAGCAAATAATCTTATAACGCCCAAATATACCCCCTATAGCTACTAGGTTAACAAATCTTACAAAGTTATACTAGAAAGATATAAAATATAGTATAACTACCTTTAAGGTTATTAATTCCAAATTTAAGATCTTTATAGATACCTATAGAAAGGTTGGTATTAGTAATAAACTAGATATGGTTTCTACTATACCTTTAATACTTAAGGGTAAGGTAAGAGACTACTACTATAAGGATTTACTTAAAAAGAGGTATACTATAATCTATAATACCCTAAAGTCCCTTATAACCTATTTCGAAACTCCTAAAAGGCGCTAGACCCTCCTAATAGAGTAGAGAAATACTAACCTTCTTTAATAAGTAGAAAGAAATCTAGGGAAGTCTAAACTTAAGTATCTTAAACTTCTTATTAGCCTACTAGCTAAACTAAGAAAAGTACTTGGAAAGATAGAATTAGATATATATGAATATCTTATTAATATATACGTAAACGTTAAAGAATGTCGCTATACTATCTTTAATCCTACTATAGGATTTGAGCCTCTTTATATATAGCTAAGATTAGCTATTTTAGTAACTATACTAATTATATATAATATTTGCTTCTAGGGGGACAAAGAGACGTAGTTTACGGCTTAACCGGATACGTAAGTTAAGTTATAAGAAGAACCTTAAGATTCTAATAAGTTTTAGGATAATAATCCTTCTTAGTAGTATACTAATAGGATATATTCTTACCTACTAAATAGACGATTTCGAGGCCGTAGAAGACCTATAAACCGCTTTATAGGACGAGGAAGTTATAAAAACGGTAATAGTAAACTCTCTTTCCGCCTAGCAATAATAAATAAACGTAATAGACTATGTTTTGTTTATAGTAGTAATAAATATTAGTTAGACTACTATATAATTGAAGAAAGGAAAGCTAGTTTCGCTAAATTCAAAGCCTTATAACTATCCTACTTTATAGAAATAAAGGCTGTTAAAGCCTATTTAGTAGTAGTTAATTACTATAAAGGTTCTAACTTCCTTGAAGACGACTTTTTACGCTAGAAAGTATTTTCTATCTTTATATAAGAAGATAAATCATTTTATATAGTAGTCTAGTAACTTGCTAATAATACTATAGCGTATTTTCTCGATAAGATATACTATATAAATAACGATATAGCCTCCAAATAAGTCGAAATCTACTAGTTCTATACCTATTACTTAGACGACACCTTCTAAGGCATCCTACCTAATACTAGAGTAGTAGGAATATCGACTACTAGAGAACTATAGTTCCGAGCGCTATAAACTTATATAGTAATTACTTTAATCTTGGTAATATTAGGCTAGTATAATATTATCTTTAGTAAATGTACGGCTCCTCCCTTAGTATTTCTAAGGTTCTTATACTAATAGAGATTATTGATTTCCATATTATTTCTACTAATATACCTTTCCTACTATATATATATAACATGGATAGGCTTGGCGTATATATAGATAATATCTAAAACCTCCTTATATAAGGATAGAACTTCTTTCCTCTAGTACGCAAATATAGATACCCTTAGCTCGAATTACCGCTCTAATTAACGCTACAAGCTATAGTATATAACGGATCTATATATATTACTAATTTATATACGTCAATTCCCCTATATAGTAGCTAAAATACTCCCGTACTACTACCTATCCCGATTGAGATAAATCTAAATCCTAAGTATATAATTCCTATTTCTATAGTAATCCTACTTATATAACTCCCTACAACTCAATTATTATTCTAATTCTACCAATTATTTTTCGTAGACCTAGACGTAATATAATTAAGGCAGCTATATAGAAGATTTAGCTATCTATCTACTTAAAGACTTATAATAGTTCTATCTAGAGCTAGATTAGGAGATATAGATACCAATATTATTTAATTAATATCTTCTCTATATAAATACTACTAGATGAATACAAAGTCTCCCTAGAGATTTAAGCTTTCCCTAAAAGATAACCTTATTTTTAATAGCTAAATTGTTATAGATATTATATCCTTAGATAGAAAACCTATTTTATATATTATAGATATAGTAACTACGTTTTAGGCGGGTCGATTTCTTTGTAGTTATACTATAGAAGAAGTATAGGATACTATAAGAAGTAGTTAGATTAATATATATCTTAGACCTCTAGATATGATTATTATAGATATAGATACTAGTTTCGCCTCTAGAGAGTTTAATAATACTATAAATTCACTTAATATTAAAGTAAAGGAAGTTCCTGTTAAAGTATACTATAGTATTAGTAAGGTAGAAAGATACTATACTATTTTGGAGCGTATATATACTATTTTTTATATAGAAATCCTCTAGGAGAGCTAGGATAAATACTTATTGTTAGCTATTAAAGCTGTTAGTAATATATTAGGTCCTAATAGACGAGTTCCTACTCTCCTTATCTTTAGGGTCTACTCTAATATCTCTAGTTTATTCTCTTCTAGCTAAACTACTATATAGAGAGCTACTATAGTAGAAAAGGCCATAAAAGAACTAAGAGAAATATAGGCTAGAGAGTAAGTTTCCTCTACTCTTTCTTAATAAAATAGTCCTATTCCCCTTACTCTATATTCTCTACTAATTAGTAGTCAAGTTCTTGTATAGAGAGAGAAAAAGAGTTAGAAAAGGCTATATATACTAAAAAAGATTAATAGATATAACTATATAGTTAATATAAATAATAGAGATATTATTTTCAGGTCTACTAGCGTTTAACGATTCTAGGAAATACCCGCAAATAATATTATACTCGCTATTAATATTAATTCTTCAGATTCTAAAAATATACTAGATTAAGATATTACTACCTCTAAGAATCTACTAGTATAAGATACTCCGATTTCGACTAATCCGCCTATTATAATACGAAGTACACGTAACAAAACTATTATTAGTACTAATAGAAGAGTCGTTATTAAGCTAATTCGTACTAGAGTACGTTGTTACCAACTTAGAGACTACTAAATATTCTAAACTAGTAACTATATAACTAATACTTCTACTAACTAGTAGTTCCTTTTAGCTAAAGAAAAG
>QWZN01000282.1:0-26196 GCA_003693225.1 Venturia aucupariae | reverse complement strand
CGTAGTTATAGCGACTATCCTTCGTCGTCTACTTCCTAGATCCTCCCCTCTACGACTAGGGAGAGGACCCTTATCCTTTTCCCTAAGTATTACTAGCGTTGGAGTTACTATCTACTAGCGCTACGACGGTAGGACTAGACTCTAGATACTTAGTAGTATAATAGCTATACTTATAGTATCTAAAGTACTTAATATAGCTTAGGTCTTAAGCCTTACTTAAGTTATTTATATTGCCTACGTGACCCCCGCGAGAGGATAATCCTACCTAGCTACCCCTATATCTACCCCTAGGCTTATCCTAGCCCTTAGGCTTCTTAGTATCTTTTAGGTAATCCTTAGTACTCTTCCGCTTAATAGAGGAGGATTTTTCGATACGAGTAGCTAGCGAGACTATTACGTCTTATATAACTAGTATATCCTAGTACTAAAGAATAGTATATCTAGTAGACTTATTTAGCTTAGTCTATAGGTAGGTACGTTACTACTCCTACGTGTACTCTTTGTTAAGCTAGGTTTTAAGGGAGATAAGATACTAATTAAATTCCTAGGCTAACTACCCTAGTCTCTACCTTACTTCCTCGTATAATTATACTATACTAAGTTATCGATTCGTAGGGTCCTTAATAAGGTTAAGTAATATATCCTTAAACTACTTCTAAGTATAATCCTTTATAACTCCTATAGTAGCTAGATTCTACTATATAGTAGTAGGTATTTAACGGAGAAACTAAGTAGACTATATAATTTTAGCTATATCTCTTTTAAACTTGCGTAGCGCTAGGCGAAACGTATTCTCCGCGCCACGTATCTACTTATAATATTCTCTAATACCCTTACTATAGTATTCTTTTAGCTTCTCGGGTTGAAGCTCTACTAGAGAACGACCTTTATTATTACTATCTTTTTAAATATAACGTAGCTGCGTAGACTCGTTAAGTACTAGGATTTCGGGAAGTTCCTTATCTTCTAGCTTATTAGCTAGTACTATTAGGTTTCGGGTAAGTATCTTATTCTTATATTTAAGACGTTAAAGTTCTTCTACCCTCTTAAGATACTTATTCCTCTCTATAGTATCTCGCAGCCTCCTCGTAAGGGTATTGGTATCGATTTACTCGGGTTCCTCTTATAGGGCTAGGCCTATCTACTCTATAGATAGATCTATATTAAGATTTCTTACGTCCTACAAGTCGGTATTAATATAGCTACCTAGTATTATCGTTTCTAATCTCGGACCTCTTAAAGAGAGAGATTATAATTATAAGAATTATAAAGAAGTATAAGAATAGATTTATATTAAAGATAATCTCTATCTATTCCTCTCCTACGAGGAACCTACGACCTACTAATATATAGGTTATATAATTAATAATTACCTAACCTATTCCTAATCTTCTTCCTTTAAGGAATTATCCTGAACCTTATTACAAAGAGCCTATATAATAGGGGATCCCCCCTATATTCTAGGCGGGTATAGAGAAAAAATAAGTTGGGGGTAGATTTAAAGATATTGGGGGTAGATTTAGTATCCGCCTTATTAAACTACTTCCCCCCTCTATTCTCTACAACTATCTCCTAGTCAAAAAAAAAAACCCCAATGATATAGCTATCTACCCTCTCGAACCTACCTACCTACCTACCCTTACTCGCTCTACTACGGGCCGATCCCCTCTAGCTCTAGAGCTAGAGCCAGAGCTAGAACTATCGAGAAAAGAAAGATCATAGAAGACGTCAAATGCATTTCTCCCTAGCTATGGAGATAGTAGTAAGAGAGGGAGAGATAGAGGTAGAGGGAGAGATAGAGGTAGAGGGAGAGATAGAGGTAGAGGGAGAGATAGAGGTAGAGGGAGAGATAGAGGTAGAGGGAGAGATAGAAGTAGAGGGAGAGATAGAAGTAGAGGGAGAGGGAGAGATAGAAGTAGAGGGAGAGGGAGAGATAGAAGTAGAGGTAGAAAGGTAAGTAGTAACACAACAAAAGAACATAAGCAAGACCAAGACCACGACCCGATATGTGTATGGAAAATCGTAACAAAGGGGGGAACCGTCGTTGATGAAGACTCAATTGTATGTATACTCGAATAGACAGACCCTAATCGTTCCGTTTCGTTCCGTTTCATTCCATCTACCCTCAGTCTCTTCCACCGCCCCTGTTCCCAGCGAATCTGGAAAATTCACAGTAACACATCCACCTTACAACCCCCTTAGGAACGTGTTGTTGGCACAGGGACATGATGATCTTATCCAGCGGGCTCGGTGACGCTATCCCACAACATCTATATGGCCATGCCAGTATAATACCGCTGAGGAGGGAGGATGTCTTCTGTTATTGATAAGTACAGACAAGCCAGTCCATCGAAGAGATTGTCCATGGTATGGTAAAGCGAGCTCAAGCCCTCGAACCAAAACAAACTATACGTACAGGTATTTGATCCCGCTTAGCATAGCTCAACTGCCCCTTCCTTCTGGGTGTGGAATGCAAACGCCTCGCGCATGCAAGTAATGCATGCACCTACCCTATCCAAAACCCATGATATATATATACACGTCAAATGCCTCAATGCGGTCATCTCTTAGCTGTGTTCGGTGTATCCTCCTCACCATCATCATGCATGCATACTTTACATCCTTCGCCCACAATGCTTCTCAGCACATGAGCGTGTGCCACTTTTGCACCGACACTTCTTGTGAATCCAGCGTCCTCCATTGTCTCGTCCGCTCTTAGCTGATTCTTCAGTCGCTCGGCGGCGGCAATGGTATCAGGGTCTGTAATGGCTTCGAGGAGACAGGAGAGGTGGTATATGTGACCGCAAGCGAAGCCGATGAGTGATTCGCGTTCTAGAAGTGTGTCAGCAGCAATATTCAGCAGGAAACATAGGTACATACCATATTCAACGAAGAGTTTTCGACAGCCAGCACAATGGCCTGGCTCCACCTCCCCTTTGTGCTCATATGGCTTGGTGATCTCCTCATCGGGTGGTGCAAGGTATGTATCCGTGCCATCAACGAGAGGTTTGACAACAGGTTCAACAAAGACTTCGAGGCCCTCCTTCTTGCCTTCGGGCTCGTGAACGACTTCGAATTTGACGCCTCGGGCTCTTCCTTTCCGCAGGGCGTCCATACGGACGGCCACCTCTCCTCGCAACACTTTGGCTACTCCGTCCGAAATACTGGCTTGGATTTCATACTCCCTGACCATCTTTCCAATGCCCTCTTTGAGGCCTTCAATCTCCAGACCTTCGGGAATTCTTCGAACAAGCGTGATTGGGTCTAGGGTCGTGCCAACCTCTTCCAGTAGACCTTTGATAAACCTCGGCTTGTCCATCGAGTAGTCGAGCAGATCATTCCAAAGGTCCTTGTCGTCTTGCTCCTTGGCGAAGTTGATTGCTAAGCTGACATCTCCAAGTGTGTTGATGATAAGACTTAGAGCCCGCTTCGTCTCCCCTGTCTGTGACAGAAGGTACACAAGCTCAGGCCAGTATTGGCGGTGCTCGCAAATAGCTGACGCCTTTTCAAAGGCATACGAGCGAGATTGGCGAAGGAACTCCATTAACAGAGGCCGATCATACTCAGCGAAGAGGTTCACGGCTAGGTCGCCGAAAGCGTTATCTTCCAGCAATGCTCGACCTTCCGCCTCCATTCTTTGCCGCTTCTTGAGCTTGGTCTCCGATTCCGATTCCGCATCAGTACCCTGGCCTTTCCATAATGCGCGTAGGTAGAAAAACAAGAATGGTTGCAAAGTGGGTCCTTGGTTGTCCAACTGTTCGACCACGACGTGAGGGCGGACTGTGCCTTGATATGCTTCATCGACGAGCAGATGGATAGCTTCCACGCTGCCTTCTTCGAGCTCGCTCAGAGGTGCGGTCTGTAGTTGTTCTTTGGATATTCGCAGCAAAAGAAACCCAGGCAGATCATCCGAGATTGCGGAGAGGAGATGATAATCCCGGATCAGTTGCATCGCAGCATCTGCATGCTGAAGACGGATGTAACATCGCAAAGCATCTTTTGGTCTCTCATCGGCTTGATACAACCTTGCCAATGAGTCAACCAGTATTCTCCAGTCACGGCCTTGCTCGCCACCCTCGACAGTCTCCTCGCTGACCTCACCCCGAGCAAGCTTGTCTTCGAGTGCAGAGGTGATGACGCCGATTTCAAAGAGATCGGTGTCCCAGGCATCGAGTAGCTCTTTCACACGAGAACTATCGCGGCCGATATAGTGCCCAAGAATAAGCTCATACACATAGGACTCAATGGGCGGCTGAAGAGGTTTCGACGGAACATGTGGCGTGATCTCGTCGATGCGACCTACTTTCGCAAACTCCAGGATCCAATGTTGCCACCGTGACGAGGTGTTCAGAACGCGCCCCGCAACTCGGCCTGCTGCTCGCCAGTCTTGCGCAGAGAACGATTGCTGGAGCCAGAGTTCGCCAATTCGTCGTCGTTCTTTCTCCAGAGCCGAGTTGTATTGTTTCGATGCTGAAATAGTCGTTGTCGATCCAGAATCATCCGCAAAGAAATCTACGAGACTTTCGCGTCCATCTTTCATAGGTGTGCTGGTCGTGCTTCGTGAATCAGATAACGATGCCGTGTCCATGGACACCGTCACGACTTCTGGGTGTTCGTCAACAAGTTCCCATGCTTCCTTGTACTCTTGATGATCCAGAAGCCACGTGAGATGATCTGATAAATCTCGTTTCACCGCGAGGACGCAGTCGAACGGACTTTGAATGAAGATTTTCAGTCCTGGTGTCGACGCTGTCGGATGTGCATCACTGTGTCTTCGGGTTGCAATCAGATCCTTGCCTCCACTGACCGATCCTGGAATAGCCATGTCACCACCACTGTTGGCTGATCCTCGAATGCTTGCAGCAGAGCCAGTGAAGATCCGAGCAGCACCACCAAAGCTGACGTCCCAAAGTCCATCGCCAAGCGCTGCTAGAGTTCCTCTCTGTACGACACCAGTTTCGGGAGCAGCAGGTACGTACAGCGTAGCAAGATGGTAGTCGGCCGCAGATAGGCCTTCGAAGCGGCTCATCGTTAGCGTATCAACATCGACCTCCTCTTTTGTGACTGCATTGATGAGTCGGAGCTCAGGGGAGAGCCCGGTTTGACGGTGATGAACGCCTCTTCGGGGAGTGGTCTTGACAGCGCTTGGGATGGGATTATCATTGTCGTCGCGTGTCCGGTATGCAAGAACAAGAAGCAAGGAGGGGGTATAGAGCGATAAACCAGATATAATACAGTCGTCGAAAAGCAAACTAGATGTCAAGTTAGGGACTGGATCGTATCAGGACTCATGCACTCACTGATGTACAATGTTGGCACTTCCACCAACTCTTTCCCCAGACTTTAATGTGGTCTCTGGGGTCACTTGGAGAATCCATGCGCTGTCTCCCCACCCCACAACCAATTTCTCTGCCTTTTTCCTCTTGGGTCGTCCATTTTTCGCCAGTCGAAGTGTATCAGACGCGCTCGCACTCGATTGGGTGCCATTGGGGTGTGGCACATCCTCCTCATCGGTTTCCAGATTGCTTTCGTTGATCCATTCAACGCGAGCTTTCCATACTCCGGCCATCTCTTCCCATTGTGCACGATATGGTCGGTCGACATGCGCGATTCGTTTCCACGCGTAGTCCATATCCTCGCTATCAAGCTTAATGTCCGACCGCATAATTTTGATGCCTTGCTCGTTCACCCAAACCACAAATTTGCCCGAGAGAGACCATTTGATCGCGCTGATACTCCCCTCCCCCGAATGTATTATCGTATCCCGACCTGTATTTGCCCCGATTCCAATCGAACTCAGCCAGCCAGATGCGGCGGCTGCAGCACTTGTGGTGTTTGCATTTGCGCTTACTCCAGACTTGCCACCGTTCGTCAATATCAGATTTCCAGCCAATCCACCTGAGAGATAATTCCTGTCATTTTTATATTCCGGCGACAATGCAACAGCTTGCACTGGTCTCGCAAAATTCCGCAGCATGACATCTTTTTGATCAACCAGCGATTGAACACAGACATGTCCATCCAGAGACGCTGTGGCAATGTATATCGAATTCGACGGCGTCGCTGGTACTTGATATTGAGGTCGCTGTGGAGTTCTGGGCGATGAAGTGGCACCAGATCTGATTGAGGGATCTTTGGCAGGTGAGCTCGTGGGTATGTCCAATGAGACTCTGCTTGCGCCTCCAGAGCGCGTCGAAGGCCACGGTGGAGGGAAGGGAGACACGGAGACGGCAGTGACTGAAGCTGAATGGGCGTGGTAGACTCGCAAGGGTTGGAACGACGGTATTGTGAGGATGTTCTATATTTGTCAATTATGCTCGTATTCACACTGTTGAAGCTACATACAACATTGCCATTGTGTGTACCAACGATCTAGACATAGATTAGCATACATTCGTTGATATTAGAGCTTCCTGAAGCTTTGCGCCTCGAGCTCGAGATTATGGCATACCATCTTGTCTCCAGCGACCAGAAAGGCACTGCTTGAATCGCCGGCACGATAGACAGCTCCCAGACTCCCCGTAAGACGCGAGTACTTGAGTTTCGGCTCTTCATCTTGTCCCTCTTCCTCGTCGTCGTCGTCGTCGTCGGAGTCTATGGAAGCTTCTTGGGTCCTGGAGGGAGTTGAGGGCGCCTTGATGGTATGGGTGGGAGAGGAGGCAAGAAGATCATCTTGAGCTCCGTCGGTTGCTGTAGCCATGCCTCTGCGGCGGCTGTATCTGTTACCTCTCTTGGGCAGCTTTAGACATTGGCTTCGTTGATTGCCATGTTGGTTGGAGGCTCCGAGTCTCTGACGATGCTATGCTTTAACGCGCGGGTGTGACTGAGACCACGAGACGGGCCTGGGCACCTCAGGTAGCTGTCGTATTCGGTTCAAGCGTTTGTCCCGATCATTGAATCGTTGAAACAAGAATTAGGTACGGGCAAGGCAGCGGTTCTTCTGCCCGATTGTTCTGCCTGCACGTCTGCCTGTGCCTATTTCATACAGCCTGAGATGCAGCGAATATAAAAGCGCGGAATTTCCTCTCCCTCATCACCCATCCCCCATCAATATTTCCTCAAGATCAAGAGCAAGAGCAAGAGCAAGATCAAGATCAAGATGTCCTCTTGCAAGTCTACCAAGTTGTTTGGTGGTGCCCTCGTCGCCGACTTGCCCTCTACTTTCTCGGATATCAGGTACGTACATTTGGAAGACATCAAACAAAACATCTGACCCAGCACCAGCACAATCCGTCAGGTCCCAGATCATCAAGAGATCTACCTTGATCCGAACGGCTTCACCAACGTGATTATTGAAGTCAACCAACGTGTACCAGCCGAGGATGCCGGCACCGATATGGAGGCCTTGAAGTATCATTTCAAGGACATCGTTGCGACTGAGACCGACGAGGTCAAATTCTGGAGTGAAGACACTGCCAGCTTGACGAAGATGCCGTATGCCTTCGATATCATCAAACCATGGCCTGGCCATGCTAATCAAAACCTAGCGACATCCCAGCCTTCGTCCTCTTCGGCACCACTCATCCAGTCGAAGGTGATAAGAGAGCGAAAGACGACTTCACCGGTATTCTGCTCGTTCTGATCCGTCTTGAGAAACAAACCACCGACATTCTCATCGCTGTCAACGTTCCGCACATCCCTGGCGAATACGAAAAAGAGGCCGTTGATCTCGACCAGCAAAGGATCGGCCCCCTTCTTGAGGCCGGTCTGGCCATTCGAAAGCAAATTCTGGAGAGCTTCGAAGTCAGAGACTGGTCTCTCTTTGCCGCTGATGATTGAGGGTCGACAATTTGATCAACTGCTCTGCCTTTGGCATTTCGCACAACACATGCGACACGACACGATCCTTACGAAAATGCTCCTTACGACGTTTCAGCAACTGAGCTCGATCAAGATCGGTAGACGATGAAGTCGCGACACCTATTTTACATATTCTCTATCAAGTGCCCCTTGTGATATCCACAATCTCCGACACCTCTACCAACCATGCTCATCGTCGGATACGTCGCAACTTCCTCTTGAAAATTCGTGCTCGAGTGCAATTGGTTCCTTGAATACGACAAACTAACGGATTGTGGAATCCAGCCGTCGAACTTTTCTTCACAGAAAATTGACAAACACATTCAACAAATTCGGCTACCTCTTTTCCTTGAAGAGGCAAGGCGACACACAAGCTCACCAAGGCCTTCACCAAGGCCTTCACCAAGACGGCTTGACTTACTTGATCAATCTCCGAACTTGCCGCGAGGCCAAAAACGAAGTGCGGGCCGTCTTGAGAAGCATGGAGAGGAAACCATATGGAAATGAGCCCTTAGGATCGAGACGCCGTGCAAACTGACGACAGCTTGTCGCTCCGGATCAAATGCGTAGAATAGTGAGATGTTCATGTCTTGACTTTCCAAAAAAGGTTGCGGTATTGAGATCGAATGATAGCAAAGTGCTGCCAATCCGCAAAGTATCGCAATTCTTTTGGTAGAATCAAGTCACTCAATCCTGTGCGCAAAGTGCGCTGATTAACGATACTGTTTCCGGTTGGATGTGAGTGAAAACTTCGTTCCATGATGAGCTTCACCAGCCCTTCGGCCATCTTGTGTCAATAATGGTGTCATGGTGAGTTTCGATCTCAGACATGTTGACGTCCGTTCGAGTCGTCTTACACTACTGCATAGGCATATAGATAGCCCCAGCCACATCTCCGAGCTCCTACCTGCCCTCTATTGGTTTTGGCGTTGGTTTTGGGAAAAGCATGGCTCCAGCTAAAGGAGTGAAGTATAGTAGGTTTGGGAACGATCGCTCCTAAGTAGGACCTTAGTTGAAGCTTTGAGTTGCTTTGTATCCGGTCACGCCATCGCACGACCATGATCAAATTCGAGAATGCCTTTGTTCTCAACTCAGGTTGTCTCCTGGGTTTGGTCTGGCATGCTGTCTGGCTGGGAAAATACAGGTGATGAAACACGTGGGACCGAGCAAGCGGAACGAACTATTAATCCAATGTATAGGGTCCAAGATTTTCGCAAGGCAGAGCCACGTGCGCAGGATGAAATCAGTTTCTGGTTGGCTGCTCTCCTTCACAATCTTCACCTCATTTATTATTATTATTGTTGTCCCCGTGCCCGGACAATAGCACTTCGCAAATCCATGTCAAAAATAATCCCGCACCGCTGTTTTCATTGGCGGGTTTGCCCCTAAATGCCACAACACGATAACGAGGACAGCAACACTTCCCAAAGATTTATTTCTTTGAGCGGCTACGATAGTCTCGCACACAGTATATTCGTTGGACCAATCTATTTAGCTTAATAGTCGAGCAACAACATGTATTCGTACATAGGATTATTAACTGTTCACAGCCCCTAGCCATACTAGAAAAGGTTTTTATAAAGTAACTAAGCTCCCCTTCGAGCCTCTTCTAGGCTCCTCGGTTGAATTTAGCGAGGAAAAGTTGTCTAAAGATACTATAATATAGAGGTATATTTAGAGGTAGGTTGGGAACCTGCTTTTGTTTTAACATGGAGTACAGTAGACGATCAAACACGATAGCATATGCCAACATCATACGAATTATTCTATCTTAGCCAATCGAATCCTTAGGACAAAGAGGTATACGTTTTTTTATATACTTTGGGATTACCGTCATGTTCAATCGCACGATCGCCCTCTCTTAAATACTATTCTTCAAGTTGAAAAACATGAAAAACGGCTGAATTCGACCTCGACCGCTACTCGGAAAGCACATGTATGAAGCTTCAATCTTCAGTTGGCAAGCTACTGTATACAACTTTCCCGACCGTCGATCAAACACGTCGATCTGTCAATTACCACCCTCATCGACTCCCTATCCCGGAACATGAAATATCCGTAAAAGCTTAAGTGGTTCGAGTTGCGTCTAGCCTCGTCGTCTTCAAAAGCATAAATAAGGAAGTTCAACGCCTCCGATCTTTCGTTTTGAAATTCCGTGTGCCGCTTAACACAATCAACCACGCTCTCTACCAGTTCAAAATGAAACTCCAAACCCTCATCGTCGTTTTATTCACAGGTCTGGCGGCCGCTACCGCTATTCCTGCTAATATTGAGAAACGTCAAAGTTCAACATACGTAAGCTTGCTTGAAAATCATTCGAAAAGTAAGATTCTGACCATGAGGCGATATACAGAAATTCTGCATTGGCAAGGCGGGGACCAACTACAGTGCATACAAAGTAAGCCGTCTAACATTTGCATGAAAGCAATCACTAACCCCATTACAGACCTGTTGCGAAGGCGTAAGTGGTTCCCATGAAAGGTTTATTTGAGAATCAGTTCTCTTCTTAGAACAGCTGTGGCCGAATTGAACTTCCGATTTCTTGTACAATCGTGGCTAACGTATTCCGTTGTTAGCTAGTACGATCCGGCTGGGTGAGTGTTTTTATTTTGATGTTGAGGTGAGGAAGGCTAATGCACTGGCAGCCATCATGTTAAGCGATTCATCGACATCAGCGCAGTCATCTACAGCGCGAGAACGAAGGAGACTTGGATGGACGATGTTATGCTTGGGAGGATATCAATAACACATCAATTGATTTTCCATTCGGCACCCTCTCCCCAATGACTTTCTTTTGATCTGCTGTTGTGTTTTGAACTGGAGATTTCTGCATTGTTCTTGGGTTTTCCTCTAGCCAGGAAATTGTGATGGTCTTGAACCTAATGCTCTATGAGATATCAATATTGAGCTGATCTTGCAGAGTGACCCTACAGAGCATCGAGCTTGATAGGCTCCTGGGAATCGTTCCATCTGTAGGCCGTGGAACTCTTCGCGGGGACAATTCTAGGAAAAGATGGGGGGCTTACTTGACGAGAGATGCTCTCCATCTCTCTCCCAATTACTGTCAAGACTAGCAAATCGTTCAGACTCAGGCTGTATTGAGCCTCTGCTTTTATGACTCAACAAAATCTCATTTTTACCTGGCCACTTTGTGTCTCACCAGCCGGGTCGAACAGGATAACGTATATTGTTTTCGAATGATGAAGCACTCGTGTCTTTTCCCATCAGCGCAGCCATCTCTGCAACTCATTTCCGCTTGAGAGTCGGTCCAGCCTAATTCTTTCCATCGCCTAGTAAAAAGCGAGACGAAGATGATGGATTGAGGACATGAGATGGTAATAGGAATTCAACCATCAGATCTTCCTCCTCATCATCATCATTGTCATACTCGACGCATGACTACTACCGCCGTTATGATTCCAGCGCCAGTGGAGTGCATTCCAACCCTCCCTCGACGCCTATAAAAGATCCCCCCTCAACAACTCCAAAACACCACAACAGCATCAAGACTGACCAAAGAGCCAGGAGTCGTCTTTTTCCCCCCTGTGTCAGCAATCCCACCTTATAAGCACCAGCAGCCCAAACCATCTTCATCCACCCTTAACGAAAACACTGGAGCAAAAAGAACGCAGGAAGATTTCATAAAGAGCCACCATCATCCATCAATCCCATCTCCATCTACATCCCCTCGCAATAATCAAAAAAATATCCCCATCTTCCACCTCATCAATACCATCACCAAAACCATCCACCCCCAGCTCATCCTTGTCCTTGTCCTCACTCTTACAAAACAGTACCCACTCTCAGCCTCCTAGGTTCACAGACCATAACCCCTCCTATTCCACTTCAACCACCAACAAACCATCATCCACCCCTTCCTCCCTCCGCAAATCCCTCCAAAATACAACATCTCCCAAAGTTCACAAAAGCGATTTTTTTTCGTTCTTTTTTCTATTCCTACCACCCGTATGAAAACAAAGGAAACGGTCGGCGTAGATGGTGTGCATCCGAAATGGGTCAAGAAAGAGGTGGGTTAGACAGGAAGCAAGTGTACTGAGCGTATTCCGAACCGAGTCTTTGGTGGTAGGACTACAGACATACATAGATAGATGAACAGACAGAACGATAAACAACGGAGACTCGTTCCATCATGATAATAGGGGGTCGTCAATATACTCGCGAAGAAAGCGGGGTCTGACACCGATCAGATCGATGTGAAAGTATTCAACCACCCATATATTCCCAATACATGGTATCATTTTTGTTTTTCCTGTCCAACTTCAAGAGGTGTCATTCCATCTCTTCTTGCTTACTTTGAATACCAGTCTTTAGATATCAAGCATACTCCTAACTCTCGCTGGTCTCCCAGTCTCACTCGTCAACGTCCGTCCCGTAAGGCCAGTCGCACCACTAACATTAGAAATATCCGTCGCCACGCTCATCGACCTATTACTTCCCCCTCTTAATCCAATAGCCGGCCTAAGTCCATCAGGACTCCCATCAGAGCTCACACTCGCATCACTCGCCCGATCTCTAAATGGATCACCATCCCTCGGCCTACTCCTAGATCGATCCCTCAATTGTCCGCTGCCCGGAGCAGTACTCCTGATGCCCGTTTGCGGCGGAATATCAATCATTTCCACAGTACCCGATGTACGATCCGCCGTCGGTCGTCTGTCACCAACCTCAGTCATCAAATCCCTCAGCCTCGCCTCATCGTCCAGCGCCCGTCCCTTCTTCCACCAAGCAGGCCGTTTCGTAATGCCAATTTCAGCATCCGCCTCTCGATTTCTCACCCTTCTCTGCTGCATCAATTCTTGATCCTCATTTTCATCAACGTATCCCGCAATATTGAAGATGATGATAATCAAAAGCGTGGGCGCATATCCCAATCCATAAAACCAAGCGGGGTTGCCGTTGAATTTGAAGATAGAGACGTCCCACTGCCACGCCATAACAATATTATAGCCAAGCCTGATGCCCAAAATCAATATACCGAGGAAAAGTTTGGTAGGACAATGGAGACAGAAATTGGTGAAGCCGTTCCAGATGCCTGGGCGCTGTGAGGGTTTGTAGTAGTGCATATTATGCCGCAGATCGAAGAGAATGATGAGATATGTGACGCATGCTAATACAGCTCCAGCTTTGAAACGTACATCTGTGCCTGCTGGTCGCGCAACGTCTCGCTGTTGCTCGACAGAATGCTGTTTCTCGATTTTGCCCCAGGAGCGCGGTATGACCATGAAGAATGTCAACCACCAGAAGGCGTAGAAGAGGAGGGGGAGGTAGAATTCGATTTTTGCGCGGCGATCGTCTTGTTTCATGGTGTAGGGATCGATATCGACGATTTGGCGTTCCTGCCAGGAGCCCCTGTGCCTCAATTAGCTCCCAATTCTAGTATCTTATCCGATTGTGAGAGTGCATTGGAAGGAAGACAAAATCATACCAATGCCTCGTAGCCTCCCAAACAACGGCCAACACCCCCAAAAACATAAGCACGTAAAAGAAACTTTGCAACACGATAGCTATATCCTGCAAATAATCCCTGTCCACATCCACACTCGTAATACAACTGACAATAGCACAAGTAGCCGTAAACAACATCCAATACCACTGCCACCTCCTCCCCGTCAACCGAAATCTCCTATCCTCTCTCAAATACTGTTGTCCATGCTTCTTCAAATTGACCAGTGTAAACATAATGGAGACGGCAAATATAGAAGCGAAAGCTATGCCCAGTTTCCCGCGTTCGGCGATGCCTTGGATGGGCACGTAACAGGTTGTTGCGTTGACCCAGGAGCCGTTGCTGAGTATGACGGGTTTCCATTGGTCGAAGACGAGGTAGCATTTCGAGTTGTTGGAGATTGTGTTGTTGCTGTAAAGAGTGTAATTCCAATGTCTCAGGGTTGTGGTGTTGAAATGGAGACCGTTGATGATGGTGTCGGTGGAGTTGTCGCCCTGGGGAAAGGCGAGCAGGTCGCGCGGCATGTTCATTAAGCCCATGATGGGCGACTGAGTGGTGGCTCCGCAGAAGGGTGAGGTTGGGATCGGATCGAAGGATTGTATAGATATGCGCTGCTGTAATCCGGTGTACGGTGGGATTGTTCGAGGCGAGGGTTTGCGGTGGTGTAAACGAGATCCAATTATCCTGGCGAATGTATATAGAGGGAGGATGCGACAATGTATACAGAAAAGAAGAAACTGCTCGATTAATGTTAGCGGACAGTCCGGATATGTATGCGATTCTTCTCAGTCGACCCGATGGTATGGGCGCGGGGAGGTGAGGCGAGTCCACGATTTGCAAGAGACGGAAGTCAAGAGCCAGTAGATTTCAAAGGCGTGCAGAGTATTTACAGAACAACTCTTGACTACCAAGATACAGCCAGCCCTCTCTCGTTCTCTCTCTCAAGGGATCAAAGCCGTTGACATCCGTCCTGTCAACATTTCTCTGGGCAATATGTCGGAACCGGTAACGCCTCTGGCGATTGAGACCATTGGCGCATTGGCAGCCTTGGCTTGCTCGAATAAGTTTAGTTTGATCGAGGGACTTGACTGGGGCAGCCTTGTGCCTTCTGGTGATTTTGAAGCTGTATAAAAGAGAGGGAAGTTTGTGTTGTTGGGGCTGTTGGCAAGTCTGGAGTCCAGCGAATACTTTCCGTACATTTGATGTATAAATCTGGGGATGATATCTTAAATTGAATTGCTAGGGAAATTATACTTACTAATCTTAAAATAGTAGAATACAAGAGATCTTTCATAAGTTATAAACTTAGGTATAAATACTTATTTTCATAATTTATAGAAACTTTAAACTCTTTTTCCAAATAAATCTACCTTCTATCTACCTTCTATCTACCTTCTATCTACCTTCTATCTACCTTCTATCTACCTTCTATCTACCTTCTATCTACCTTCTAAGCATCGTCTATCCATATCTACTATAATAGAAAGAAAATAATAAATAAATACTACCTACCTCTTCCTTCGAATATAACTCCTAAACAAGCCCGCCTACCCTCCCCCCAATTTTTCTCAAAGTAGATTCATACATTCCAGCCTCCAAGGATGGAGTGTATCAAGTCTAATTACACAACCCGTCTTTCCCCCCTCCAAGTATTCCCGAAGCAGATTCGTCCGGTCAAGCTTGTAAACAACTTGTATGTGAGAGAAACCTTCGCGGCTCCATGATAGAAATAAGCAGGTAGGTAGGTAGGTAGGTACCTAGGTAACTCCAGCCACGAATAAGAGACCGCCATCAATCCCCCCCAATTTTGAATTCACAAATAATTAAGATCTCACAGACATAATGGTCAAAGAATTCCCAAACAGCACACCAAGCAAATGCCGCACTTCCAAGACAACAAAGAAGTACTATGGAGAACCAAGGAGCAAACCAGAAAACGAGAGACCGAACAAATCGTGATTTTGTTTATGTGGGTGTTCGCGCGAGAGAGAAGAAAATGAGAAAAGGACTACCTAAAAATTGTACATCGTAACCCCACCGCCCACCGGAAACAAAAAAAGGACAAGATCAAATCTCAACTAACAACACAACTCGCGTGCCTGTAATAGACTCCCGCAAAAACTCCGGGGAACCCACCCAACAAGCGCCAAATAAGAGGAGGATCAGAGACTATATACACACATTCCGCCCAGACCACCACCCAAATATTCGCCTGCATGCAAGCAAGCAAAGACAAGCAAGAAAGACTGGCTTAAAAACCCGAGTCGGAGACTGTGCGAGCGCGAGAACCCTAAAGTGAAGTTCAATCCCCATACCCATGATGCATGGCCCCATCCATCCATCCACACATTGCAAGATCCAACCGTACAACGCTTGCTTACACCAGTAACTTGGAACGCCCTGATGTCATGACTCATCGCCCATTGATATGTATAGAAAGCATCTGGACATGCCACAGACCGATTTCCCTGGCCAAAAGTGAGAGGTTAGGAAAATCCAAGATCATCCGGATTTTGGGGTGCTTGCGCAATGTGCCAATGACTCCAATTGACCACTCATGATACATCATAATAATCAGTGACGCCGGTCCTTTTGCGGTCCAAAGTCCACCTCCGTCACCTTCCGCTCTTTCTTGCCTTTCACCACGAATTCCGATTGTAACGCCAGATGATCGCTAGGGAAGTGGGGGTTAGGGAACCCAGGTACTCGCTGCAG
This sequence comes from Venturia aucupariae, assembly GCA_003693225.1. Lineage (NCBI taxonomy): Eukaryota > Fungi > Ascomycota > Dothideomycetes > Venturiales > Venturiaceae > Venturia > Venturia aucupariae. Next base: position 10,217 of record QWZN01000282.1, on the reverse strand, counting down.
GTATTCTGGATCCACCTTGCCGAGCAGACCTGTTACTTGTAGCGCATTCGTTGAATACATGATGTAGTCAATGACCCCAGTGAACCCTGGCGTATAATTCGTGAAAGGCAGTTCGCCAATGTGATTGTAACTCGACTTGAGACTGAATTGATGCTTCATGCCATCGCGAGTGAAGTTTCCGTACTTGAAGTCGCCTAAATCGGGGTGGCCTGCTGGAAGCTGGCCCGAAGTTATCAAGTCGTAAACACCGGAGGCAGTCGTCGAGTTGAAATCGCCACAAAGAACCAAAGGTATCGAAGCTGGATCGGGGTACTCCATTGACGGTGCCACGGGGGCTTGAATGACCTCCTCTTCCGTTTCTTCGCCATCCTTATCTTCATTGGCAAATCGGAACACGACCTTTTCTTTCTCTGGTGTCGCAGGCCATTTTGAATACTTATCAGCGTGCTTCTGAATTGCCTCCATCAAGATGGCAACTTGGACTAGTTTAACGTCCTTGTATTGTTCGTCCCAGAAGATGTGGACGTTGACAACTATCAACCTGGATCCCGTGATGCGGTTTTCGAGGAACGTAATTACCGCAATGTTGTCGCGGATCATGATACGGTTGAAAACATCATGCTCGCCTTTCATGTCTGGCCGTTGAATAGCAGTTCCAGCGAAGTCCACCATTTGCTTGTCCAGTATGATGTATTTGCTGTTCTTAACAAACGTGGCGCATCCATCCACGGTATTCTGTTGCGTCTCGCTCATGGTCTTTGACCGTGTCCTCGGCCAATAGATGCCCTTGTAATCGTCGTGGGCAAGCTTCTCTCGGAAGAAGTGATGGTAGTTGACCATGTCCAACTCTTGTAGACACACAATGTCTGCACCGCGGCCTCGGATCTCACCCAGAATCATGTCCTTTCGTGTATCCCATTCGAGAGCTGAGGTAGGTGCATACCCAAACTGGTTTTGCGTCGCAGCCTTGTCGCAGAGGATATTGAAGCTGAGAACTGAAAATTTGTCCTGCGCAGGACTTGCGGACTCGTCAAGTACCACCCATTCACGATCTTCAGGCGAATCGGTCACTGAACAATCGTTAGCAAATGTTACAATCGAATGGGCCACCTCGAGACTTACCTGGCGCATGCTCGCGTAAGTAGTCGATGATGCCTGCAACTCCTGACTCTGCAATGATATTCCTCTGCTCGTCAATAAGAGGATTTCCGTCAATTGCAAGCATCTGTAATTGAAACAGATTTCCCAGTTCAAATGGCAAAATTTCAAGCTGGTTGTCTACCAGCAACAGTTCTTTGAGATTGACGAGCATACCCAATTCCGGCGGGATTTCGGTAAGCTCATTCAAGGACAGGTCGAGAACGCTGAGAAGCTTCAGCTTGCCAATCGCCGCAGGCAAAACCTTGAGCTTGTTGTTGTTGAAATACAGCCGATTCAAGAAATCGTAGCTGAACAATGCCGCTCCCATCACACGTAGATTCGCTCCTCCCATATCTAGGTCGTGCCAGATCTGGTCTTCAGTTTCGCTGCCCTTCACCACCCCCGTCCGATACCGCTCCTCCTTTTCACCGTCCTTGTTGAAGCCATTGGCGGTCCCGGGCATTATTGTCTTGCTCGCAGAAGAGGCATTTCGCGCATGAGGATGAGCCGTAGTCATCTGTCGTTCCTTATCGGCTACCTCGACCTGTTTTTGCCAGTGTTCCGTCATGGGTTTTGTAGGAGTGTTGTAGGCATTGTTTGGCGTGCCATTTTGCAAATGAGATGGTGTAAAGTGGTTAGCCGTGTTTGATAGAGTTCCGCCGGACTGATTGTGTTGGTGGTTGACGTAGTTCGTTTGATGAGTTGCATGGCTATTGTGATCTTGATGATGTTGGGTATGATGGCCATGCGCTTGCTGTGTGTGGTGCTGAACTTGTCTGTTTCCATTCATAGTCGACATCATGCTCGTGAAGCCCCGAGCTCCGCCGGCATTTAATATGCCAGTGTGCTGCTGGCTGTGTCCTTGATTGTACATGCTGCTATACGGATTGTGTTGGGCCGGTGACTGGGGTCCAGGCGATCGAGATGGAGAGGGGGTGTCCGTCGACGTGAATGCTGCTCGGCCGCTCCCACTCGGCGATGTAGGCCGCGGAAAGTGCCTGTTATTCGCGTAGGGGTTGTACTGGTGCTGTTGGGGGTAGAATTGCTGTCCGGCTCCTGGTTGGAACCGGTGGGGACCATCTGCCATCTAAAGGCTCCAGAAAGGTGGGTTGTAAAAGGTGGTTCGGGATCGCGGATCGTGAGGTGGAGCGAGTGAGGAGGTCTAAGTGATCGGGTTTGTCTGATTCCAATTCCTTCTTCTTCGCAACATGGAAATTGAGTTGTATGGGCCTCATTCAAATGCCGTATTGTTCTATTCTTGTATATAAGTACGCGCGACAGGGATGTTGGAACGTGCTCGATGCGGTACCTCTCAGTGTTCCACGGGGAGAGTTTTATGATCGCCGGGCAACTCCTCTCATGATGCGGCGTGTTGAAGAGTTGGGTGATGGAGCGTGTCCTGAAGTATTGATTGGCAGTTGGATGTCTGTTTTGGTATGAATATGTCAGTGGATGTGCATTAACAGTATGCAGCGGCTGGCAAGGAGTAATGGATGGAGCAAAGCGAGTCCAATCCCAACTCAAGAGCGATTGTCACCACGAGAATCGAGCCTGGGGAAAGAGGTACTGCCAATAATAGCTTCGGTGGTTGTGGGGGAGGTCGTGACGTCGGGTGGGCAGGAAGGAGGGAGACTATCGAGGGCCGGTGGGGAGATGTTCGGCATTCACGTACAGTCGCGAAAGTCGCTGGTCGATGGTTCGCAGATGGGAGCCTGAGGTGCTTCTGTTGTTTGCGTGTCGGTCAGTAGCAAGTCGATAGGGCCAGATGTCGCGTTGTTTTGGGCAAGCTATCGTGTTTCGAGACCTTCAGTCGAGTGCGGTCTGGTAGTCCCGTGACCAAGGTCCGTCGCAGACAGAATTTGCAGGCACTCAGGCTGGCACTGAGGTATCTATCATAGGTACTTATGGCTTTCAACCTTTCTGACAAAGCAGTTCCATCAAACTCAAAACACCCACTACGGCATAAAGCGCAGTCCAGTCCCATGGTAGTAGACACCTTGGATGCTATTACTACCTCCGTACCTATGTTTCAACACCATTTGACTCCCATCTCATACGCATTACAACATCAGTACTCGCATTTCTTACACGCTTCTGCATTGTTGTCTTTGCGTATCTATCAATGCCTTGGGATTATACTCAATCTGATACCAACGTCTGTGTTATCCTGCCAATCACTCTTCCGGCTTTCCTTTTGCCTTTGAGCGAGGGCTGAAGGATACCAACTGAAGATCACTGTGGATAATCATACCTAGTAAACTCGCCAGAGCTCTCTATCTAATAATCACACGGCCAACACCCCCCGACTGCGATGGCTGAATAATCACACGAGTACCCACTAGGAGTAGTACAGGTAGATCACTGAGTATTAAACAGTCGGGATCATGCCATTTTCGAGTTGGTGGCGGTGATCAAAGAAACTTGGAAGTATTAAAACAAGCAATACCCACAGCGGGGCAATCGAGCATCCCGTAGTACCCGTATCCGATCCCCTGAAAACCTAAAACTACAAGTATTTCCCTCGTCCCCTGCAATATAGCAAGCCAGCGCCAGCTCACCTACAACCTCTCCCCACAAGGAGCTCCACACTTTACGGAATCATGCAAAATCATCCACAATGTCGACACTGGGAGCATCTGCCGCCTCGTTGACGTCTAGTTCCTCAAGCCTGAGTAACAGTACTACCAAGGACGATAACCTGCAGAAGCCCTTCTCGTTGCGCCATGGGCGACGATACCTGAGGCAATCGAATTATCCCCTACCCTGCGATCTACCCGAACTACAACGTCAGACGCTGCAGGCGTTCCTGTCAACGCACCTTTTCGGAAAAGCTCTTTGTTCACCATTCGTCGAAAAGCAGCCACCTCGGAAAGTGCTTGAAATAGCTTGCGGGAGCGGCTACTGGTCCTCGGTCTGTCACGACTATCTATCAGAACTCGGATGTCTCAACGTCTCATTCACAGGACTTGACATAGTACATGTTGCGCCAGATCTGCAGAAGCAAGGCATCAATTGGAAGTTTGTTCAGCATGATGTGCTCAAAGTACCACTGCCTTTCGAAGACGAGCAATTTGACCTGGTTCTCCTCAAAGACTTGAGCATGGTAGTCCAGCTCGGTCCACAGTCCGAACGCCTGCTGGACGACGCTATTAGAGTTCTGCGCTCAGGAGGCGTCCTCGAAATATGGGAGACTGATCACACGAGTCGATCGCTACTCCCTCATCCTCCCTCCCCTCCCGGCAAACAGCCCTCCGAACACGCATGCGCTCTCCGAACAGGTAGCTTCCTCATCTCCGCCGCAACGCCTTTCCTCCCATCTCAGAACAAATTCCTACAAGAAGTCAATGGTTGGATACAAGAGGCCATGGACAGACGGAAACTGTCGCCAACACCTTGCACGAGGATGCTACCAGCTCTTCTCCAAGAACCTCTCCTGCAAGATATTGGCTTCCGGCGCATAGCCATCCCATACGGAGAGCTGAGATGGGAAAAGGACATCCCCGATCGAGCTACGTTTCGAGTCAAGAGCGACATAGCGAAGGGCAAGACGAGGCAGGGAGATGAATCTACATTGACGGAAGAACAATCGAGTCTGCGCGCTACGGCATTATTGATCATGCTTCAGTTTATTGAGAGTCTGGAGCCGTTGCTAAGAGAGGTCAGTGGGAAGAATCGGGAGGAGTGGGAGAGGTGGTGGAATTGGATGGTTGCTGATTTATACGAGAATGGCGGAGCAAATACTGGGGATTGTTTGGAAATGGGGGCATATTGGGCCAGGAAGGTTTAGGGGTTGGACACTTACGAAGTCGCTCTTCTTATTCTCTCCTCGGATCTCGATATTGGGATGGATTGTGTTTCGGCATTGTGTTGTGGGAATAGATACAGTTTGAATTGGACTAGACTTTGTCGTAGCGTTGGCGTAGAGCCCGGTACCTTTTTAGATAATACCTAAATGCGACTCTTGTGAATATTTCGGCATCTTCTCATTGACGAAAACCAGAAACTTGGCCCCCCTCATAACCCAGCAATCACAAAGACCGCCTCACGAATAAAACAATAGCAATACAAAGCCCCATCATTTCCTATCCAGCCTCAAAAAAGCCCTACGAGGTCGAAACGAAAACGTCTCCGTCCAAAAAAAACACGGAAACAAAACGAACTTCATAGAAAACAACAGAAAGGAAAAATAGTAACTTACAACGCCTCAATTTCCTTGCTCACATATTCCGCGCGTTTAATGCCCTCCCTTATCTTCCCTTCGTCTTCTAAATGAGCTTGGGATTTAAATGCTTTGTATAATCGGGAACGGGCATAGGTGTAGCCGAGGGGGTATTCGCGGAGGAGGTGGAGGAGGGATTTGTAAATTGAGAGGACGTTGTGGCGGAGTGGTGAGGTGGGTTGGGTCATCTTGGTCTATATGGGGGTTTTTACTTCTTCTTCTTTATTGGGGGCTTTGGTGTTATGAGGGGTTGATGGAGGTGGGATTGATGAATGAGGTTGGATGGGAGGGATGGGAGGAGGTAGCAAGGGTTGAAGGTGGAGGCGGAATCGGGCCGCTTTGGATGTGTCGATGTGCTTGTTATTCGGGTTCGGGCTTGATTTCTTATTTGTTCCACGGGCCGTCTTGGTTGTATCGTTGTACTTCTTTCGTCCGGCCTCAATATTATTTAATATCTCATGTTCTTTTTTTTCCGTTGGCGGGCCTTATTTGGACTATATTCTTTAAGTATATAAAAATATTATCTCTTCTATATTCTTTAGATCGAAAAATAGAGGACTACCTTATAGTACTTCCTACTAAGATTATAGTTAACAAAGTAGCTACTTAGTATACTTTGTCTTTCCAAACTCAACCTTATAAGTAAAAGGTTTTAGTCTATTAACTATCCTAGCTACAAATCTATATTACTAGGATTGGGCCTACTTATACTATTCCGGGCTTATAAATCCCTAGACTATAATTACTATACGCTAGGTAAAAGGTATAAGGCTATAAGCCCTTCAAAATAAGATCTAACTTTATTAGACTAACTAGAGTTTATCTCTAAGCTTTCTTTATAAGTCTATTAATAAGAGAATTTCTATCTCTATTAGTATTATTAGAAAACCTAGAGAGTTGATTTTATCTAGTAATTATATTATTTCTCTTAGGCGTAGAGGTATAGAATACTTTCTATTATTATAATAACTATACTACTAGCTTCTTCCTCTTAATCTTATAACTATATATAATTTTAATAATTATAGTAGTTGCTAGTCTATATATAGTAAAGATATTACTAATTAACTTCTAATAGAATTCTAGAAAAGGTACTTCCCTTTTAAGATATACCGTACTATAATTTGGCGTGTATAGGTCGTTTAATAGGGGTAAGTTTTATTAGTAAAAATAGTTGATTCGCCTAGGAAGAACCTAGCCGGGCTATATAATAGAAGGTAGAATCTAACCCCCAAGCCTTATATACTAATTGTAGCCGTGTTTACTATATCAAGTAGCCCTTGTAGAGACTAAAAAATTCTCTAGAAATAGGAGAATTTACTCGCTACTACCCTTCTTTATCTAAAGACCTAGGTAAATACTCCCGTCTCATATTATTAGGATCACTGAATATCTATAGAATAGCTAGTAGTATCTATCTCCCTAGTATAGAATAAAACAGCTTATATAAATCTATTCTAGCAACCTTGTTAAATTTTGTTCGGCCGCTATTTCGGCTACTAGAGGGCAAGTCAAGACGAGCGGGTTTGCGTTGGCTTGCGTTGTGTCTACGCTGTCGCTGTTTATATTTATAAAAGTACTCGGCGAAATATATAAGCGATGCATGAACGAGTAGATACTTCAGCCGCTATGATTGGGATCCTGTTGAATACTCATGTAAATCCACTATAAATGTTGCGAATCCTGATCTGCAATGACGACTGGTATTCTATCCTCGTTGTCTCTGGAAGCACTTCTACTGTGTATATAACCACTGGATTGTACTGTGGACACCTTGGTAAGGTCGCACAGATATGGATGCCTTGAAGAACCCATCCAGGCCGGATTTCGGCCTTGTAAGGCTGCTGAAAAGCTTGTACCTATTCGGGAAATCTGACATTCCTACTGTTATCCTGCCAACGGTGCGTGTTCCAGCAGCTGAAAGACTTCAGCTGAAAGACTTGATTGCTGACTATGAGGATAGATGGCAATCACTCTCGTGCTCGCTGGGTCCTTGAGTCCGACACTATTAGCAAAAGCCTTCATTTGGATGGAATTGCACTTGCTCACGTTTCAGGTACTAGTGAACCGTGTATCTTCCAACCTCGACTCAACGACTGATGTGAACGTAGGTCAAAAACCAGGTTAGTGATACATCAAATCGTCCACTATTCCATCTCTAAGTTAGCTAGATCGACGGCGTGGAAGAAGACCGGATAGCGAAACCATACCGACCTCTGCCGTCTGGGCGCATGACACTGGGAGAAGCCTAGATGCTATATTACTGTCTGTACGCATTAATGGTGGTCGCGGGCTTTTCTCTCAATACAGTACCCTGTACACTAGTATATTCCGTGGCCATTTTGGTATATAACGAAGGAGGTCTTGCCACCAATCCTGTTTTGAAGAACATCATCGGAGCTCTAAGTCTCGCATGCTATCCATGGGGCACCATCATTATCATGGGTAAGGACTTCACACCAAAATTACTTACGCGTGCTAATAGCATTTCAGACCACGGTAGAGAGCTCCAGGGGTTCAAGGCCCTCGCTGTTTTGATTGTGTTTGCCATATTTGCCACAACGGTAAGTCCTGTACCTAGTATCTCCATAGAGGCTCAACCTGATCTTACGGATATAGGGTCATGCTCAGGATTTCCGGGACCGCTTAGCGGACACACTGATGGGACCTAGGACTATCCCACTGCTTCTTCCTCAAGGAGTGGCGCGTTGGTCGCTCGCGGTTCTGATCCTAGCATGGACACTGGGTTTGATTGCTTTGTAGCAGCCACCAATTGTAGCCAGTGTGCTGTTCTTCGTCTTAGGCCTGCGATGTCTCGGTGGGTTTCTCTGGAGCTACGAAGAAAAGGACGATTACGTGTCGTTTCGCTGGTACGGGGTGAGTTGAAGGGTTCCTGGTTTCTTGTCCTGATTCTCATTTGAATGCTAAGATGTTGCCTCTAGTTTTGGATGCTTGCAAGCAACTTGTTGCTAATCTTCCCTCGTTTGCGAGGCGAGTTCGACTGAGGATATTACTTTCTTGTTGAGGACGGACCGGACTTACACGAAGTCGATGGATCGAGAGACGGGGGTTGAGGGTGGATATTGGCTGGATGTAGTAGTTATATGGCTGACTTCCTCGATTTCGGACAGGTTTTGGGCCAAAAATAGATGAATATAGAGGTTGGAAATATTGCTTGGATAATACGCTGTGCGCTGTTCGGCAGGAAATTTATTTGTTTTCACGAAATGAATCTACTACCTACTTTTCAGCGCTAGCTTAGGAGACTAGAACTCGAGCAAAAGAGATAGCTTACTAGTATCGTGCTTCCGGTAATGTTCTTTCACTTTTTAGATTGCGCCCCAAACCCGCGAACATCTCTTTTTAAAATTGATGCACGCGAAGATATCATCATTCCCTTGTAGATAGAAGAATGGTCTATGCTTTAGCCCTAGCCCTAGAATTACCTAGATATACTAGAGATTACGCATGCATCAATTTTCCAAAGAAATATTCGCGGGTTTGGGGCGCAATCTAAAAAGTAAAAGAATATTACTAGAAGCACGATAAGAGAACTATTCCGTATTTACTTATACAACTCGCTAATACTATTATATTCGTATAATCTCGTAATCGTATATTAGTAAGACCTGTAGTATAATTTATATATTTACTAATAGCTTAGCTCTTACTACTAGTATTTAATATACGACTACGAGGTCAAGTTATATATTTATTAATAGTTTAGCTATATTAATAGGTAGATACTAAATCTACTCCTAATATCCTTAATTCTACCCCCAACTTGTCTTATTTCTACCCCCGCCTAGAATTTAGGGGGGGATCCCCTATTTTATAGGCGCCTAAGTTACTTTACAATTAATAATATTATAGTAGTTGCGCTATAGTAGTAAATCTACGTATAAATAAGATATTAGTAGACCCTACTATAATATTATATTGTAGCTATTTGGCTTAATTTATATATAATTATAGTATTAGTAGGTCCTACTACAATCTAGGCGGTTAGACCGTCTAAATCGTATACGACTATATTATATTATAGCTATTTAGCTTAATCTATATATAATTATAGTATTAGTAGGTCGATAAGTCGTTTGCCGTATAGTTTGGATTCGTATATTATCTAACTATAGCCTAGCGCTATTATATATAGTCGGCTTTAAGTACCTATATAATATATAATATAGTATAACCTATTGGTATATCTCTACTAGATCCTATCAGGTGTATAGGTATGAATTAACGTTAATAAAAAGATAAGAATAATAAAGTAAAGAATAAAGAAAGGACTGGTTATTAGTATAGTATATTCTAATTGATTAATAACCTATAAGAGAGCTTGTAGGTTATAACTATATCCTATCCCTATACTATAACTACCATGTTGTATTAGGTAAAGTTGGTAGGTAGGAATATCCCTAACCTAAGAGTAGTACCCAACCTCTATCTATATATATTACTATATAGGATAATATTATCTAAATACTAGCAACTCTTCTTTTATAAAAGGAAAACAAGGTAGAGACTATAGGGTAGAAAGAAATAAATATAAACTCTAAAGTCTTAAGTGCTAACATCCTAAACCTAATCTAGTATTTAAAATCAAAGTAGGGAATCCAGGTAAATCGAAAGCTATATATATCGTATACGTAGGTAAACTTATAGTACTTAGAAGTGTCGAAATCCTATCCGAAACTATCTATATTAAACTAAGATTTGACATAGTATAAATTGAAAATTCTAAAGTAACTATAGCCAAAATGACGCCCACGCTCGGGTAGTAGTAGTAAACGGGTAACTAAGGCCTGAATTGCGGAGCCTAGGTATCTATAGACTAATAGGAAGCTCAAGTTAA
>QWZN01000281.1:0-26234 GCA_003693225.1 Venturia aucupariae | reverse complement strand
CCTCCGGGTAGTACCTATAGAGAGCCTTATATAGAGATCTCTGAATAGAGCTATACTCTACCCGGTTATATATATTAGCTACTATCCATAGCTAGTACGGCCAGTTATCTATCCAATAACTAATATAGCACCTTAGAAAATATTCTAAATTCTAATTTTGCCTTTCCGTTTATCCGTTAGTTTGCGGGTAGAAGGCGGTACTAAGCCTAAGCGTAGTCCTTATATATCGGTAAAATACCGACCAAAATTTAGAGGTGAATATAGGACCGCGGTCTAATATAATACCTAGTAGCGTTCCGTAGACGCCTAGCTAGTCTACCTAGAGCTACGCAAGCTCTAAGGTATTAGTATACTTCGAAATTGTATAGTACTATACCTATTTTATATACCGATTAATAATTACTAGTAAGGTATTAATAACGGTATCTCTTAGTAGTACCGGCGGTAGTTCTATAATAAAGTCCATCGAGAATTCCTATATTAGCCGCGTAGGAAGAGGAAGTGACTTTAATTTCCCGTATAGAGCGTACTATATAATCCGCGACCTCTAATAGATATCGTAGTCGCGGTAGTACGCCTTCATATCCTTAAGCAATATAGGCTAAGTATATTAACGCCTAATATTAGTCAAGGTAGGTTTAAACCCTAAATATCCGCCTGTAGCGGGGTTATTATAGTAAGTACGTAGGATCTATACCCTTACGGCAAGATCCTTCGGAACAAAATATACTCCTTTAAACGTTAGAACGCCGTAGTTATTTATAACCTAAGGCTTCTATAACGTCCCGGTAGGGTCACGTTCCGTATACTCCGCCTAGGCTTTCCTCTAAACCTAAGGGTTATTTAACTAAATTTTCTTAAGTAGGTCTACTATTATCTTAGGCGTATTATTATATACGTCGCTACCCTTAAGGTATACGAATACTAGTCCTACTAGCGTCCTATACTAGGAACGATCTATAAAACCTAGCGGGTCTCTATAAGGGGCCGGAGCCTCCTCCTCGTCTAAGGAATAACTTCCTAAGCTATCCTCGACTTTACTAACTTTAATACTTGGGAATATCTAGACGGTCTCGGCCCTTACCTTCGCCCCGATCGAAGCGATAACGTTTCGAGAAACGTATAGCCCGATTAAGCTCCTTAGGAACTTTAGCTCTAACTAGATATAGGCTACGCCGATACCGTAGTTAGACCTTACTACGACCAAATTATAGAGTTTCTCCTATAATATCGGGAGTATTATTAAAGGAGAATCAACTAACTTTCCTTCGGTTATATAATCTAGGCGCTGACTGAACCCGTTAGCCGGGTTAAGCTTACTAGGACGATACGTAATAATAAAGTTATATTCGGATAAGGCTTATACCTAACGTACTTATCTAGATATCAATTTCTTAGTAGATATAAACTAGATTAAGTTATTATAGTTAGAGAGGACCTCTATAGGCTCCGCTCCGCCTACGAGGAAGTATTAGTATTCCTTAAAACCCTTTATAATTACGAGCAATTCTTAGTCGTATATATTATACCGTGTTTCTATAGGAGTTATCTTACGAGACTAGAATACTACTAGATACTATAGCTAGCTAATACCGTCTAGGAACTTCTACGAAAATACTATACTTACCGCCTACCCTGATATATTAGTCTCTATTCGGCGTGGCCGCAAGATATCGAAGTATCGGAGTATAGGAGCGTAGGTAAAGGAGCGCTTTAGTTCCTCGAAGGAGGTAGTAGCTATATTATTCTATAGCTACTAGGGGAAGTTCTTCCTATTAGTACTACTAATTAATAAGTCTATTAGACCCTTGGCTACCCTTAAGTAGCTATCGATAAACTATTAGTAGAAGTTCGTAGTTCCTAGGAAAACCTATATATCCTTATAGTTTCTTGGTACCGGCTATTTATTAATAGCCGCGATACGACTCTTCTCTATACTTATACCGTTGGTACTTAGAATATACCTAAGAAAGTCCACTTCCTTAATATAGAAGTTATATTTAGAGAGCTTAGCGTATAGGCGGTACTACCGTAGCCTCTCTAGTACCCGATAGACGTCTCTCTCGTAGTTCTTTTCTTCCGTAGAGAAGATTAGGATGTTATTAATAAATACTACGTAGATTATATCTACCAACCCTATTAGCGCATTATTAATATATACCTAAAAGGTAGCTAGGGCGTTCGTTAGCCCGAATAGTATAACGTTATATTTAAAGAGTCTATAGCGAGTCCGGAAGGTAGTCTTCTACTCGTAGCCCTCTTTAATCCTAATACGATTGAACGTATCCCGTAGATCTATCTTAGAGAAGACGGCTATACCGCTAACCCTATTAATTATCTCTAAAATAAGGGGTAATAGGTATCGGTTCTTCCTTATTACCTTATTTAGACCCCGATAGTCGATATATAGGCGTAGGCTCCCGTCCTTCTTCGGTACGAAGATAATAGGTACTCCTACCGAGCTCTTTAAGGGGCGTATCTAGCCTTTCTTTAGGTACTCCTCGAGGTACTCCCTTAAAGCCTTAAGCTCTAGCTCCGAGAGGTTATATAGTAGCCTAAACGGTACCGGGGACTCTCTAGTATCGATCTTATAGTCCTAATCTATACGCTTAGGCAGGATCTTAGAGTCTTCTTCGCTAAATACTAAGCCGTACTCTTTATACGCTCGGATATCTATCGGGTTAACTCCGCCGCAAACCTTACCTATAGTAGAGGGTTTCGTGGTCTAAATCTATATTAGATAACTATAGATCTTATCCTTAGCGCTCCGCTTTAGGACCTTCGCTATAGACTCGGCGGATATAATCTCCTAATTCTTAGGTAGATTATCTATAACGCTACCCTTACTAGGGTACGTAAAGCTTATAGGGTCGGTTCTCTAATTAAGAACCGGTTCTACGAGCTTATACTAGGGACTCCCTAGTAGTAGGCGGTACCTAGCGATATTTGCGGCAACTAAGACGACTTCTTACTACCTCTATTCGCCGAGCGTATCTCGTACCTCTAGCTGCACCGTATACTCTCCGTAGACGGCTAGGGGTTTACCCTCAATTAATAACTATATATCCGATAGAGGCCTTAGGTCTTTTAATCCCTAGAGTACTATAAGATCTTAGGAGATTAGGTTAATAGGTACTCTAGTATCTACTAGAGCGGGCTCTACGTCTTTACGACCGGCTTACCGATACTTAGCTAGGACTCTAAGGTTAGAATCCCTAGGCTTCCTACTTAGCCCGATAGTATATACGCTTATAAGGTCTATCGGGCCTACCCTTTTCCCGGCGTACTCGTAGTACCCTTAGAGTTTAGGTAACTACGGGACTTATAGCTCGTCGAGCCGTAGGTCTAGTAACCTCCCGGCGTTACTCCGCCCTTAGCTATACTAGAGGAACCGGAGCCCTAGGGGTTAGTAGGCTTCGATATCTTTAAAGTAGGCTACCCTTCGCCCTATATATTAACGCGGCGGCGGCGCTTCTCGCTAGACTCGCTACTAGAGCGGGAGGCGGAGAACTACTTATTACTAGTTATAGGAATACTAACCCTAGAGGACTTAGCTAACTAAAGCTATTTAAGCGTCTTCTTCAAGGTATCTAGCGCCGTACGGTTAGATATACGTATCTAGAATACCTTACGAAGAGAGGCTTCAACCTTAAAAAGTAATACGTAGTATTTCTAAGGTTTAGGTAGCTTAGCTACTATACCGGTCTCGGTTAGATAGGCCTCTAGATACTAAGCGAAGGCGGAGACGCTCTAGCCCGGTAACTACTTTACCGTCTAGAAGTTCTCTTCTACCTTATTCTACCTCTTAATTAGATCCTCGACTTAATCTAAGTACTAGGTACTAAACTTCTTCTAGGTAACGTTACCCTTACGGGCCGACTAGAAACTTATCTATAACTAGACTAGTAGTCTATCGAGGAGAGCTTCTACTAGTCTAACTCTATCTACGTCTACCTTAGATACGTCGCCCTCGTACCGCTACGGATACTCCGCGAAGTACTTACTTAACTTATAGAGGAATACCTTATATCTAGCTATATTATCGCCTTTATACTTCGGAGGTATCGGGTAGTAGGACTTCGAGAGCTAAGAATTACCCTTATAGCTCTTCTTAGCTAGTCCTATACTACTAGTAGCGGCTAGAGCTAGCTCAGCTTCCTTAAAATAGACCTATAGGGTTACGATCTTTAGCTAAGCTTCTAGCTTAGCCCTCCGAGCTATCGACTCTAGGTTATTCCCTACTATATCCTCGGATAGCGTCTTAGGAGTAGCCGGAACGACTAACTCGGAATCGGCGTCCTTGTCGATAACTAGTAGGTCCTTACGGGAGGCCGCTTTATCCTCTAGCTACTACTACGTATTAGCTTCTAGATCGGCAACGTTATTACTAGTTTCTACGCTCTAGTTGCGTATCTTAGGTCCTATAATCGTTTAGGGAAAGGTCCGATCTCTAATAGTACCGACGTAGTATACTCCCTTAAGGGGTAGAGCGTTTATAATATAAGGATACGTAGTAGTACTATAGGGATAGACGTATTAAGAGAGAAAGGGGATTAAATATATATATTTAGAGTAAACGCTAGAGAGGAATCTCTCCTACGTCTAAGCGATAAGATATCTATATATACGAAGCTAAGGCCGTACATACCTTAGTACGTAACCTAGCTTAGTACCGGACTAGTATCTAACCTATATCTAACTAGTCCCGGAGTCTAGAATAGGTTATAGATCCTAATATAGGCGGTCTAACCGCCTAGATTATAGTAGGACCTACTAATACTATAATTATATATAAATTAAGCTAAATAGCTATAATATAATACGGTCGTATACGATTTAGGCGGTCTAATCGCCTAGATTATAGTAGGGTCTACTAATATCTTATTTATACTACGTAGATTTACTACTACTAGTATAGCGCAACTACTATAATATTATTAATTATAAAGTAACTTAGGCGCCTATAAAATAGGGGATCCCCCCCTAAATTCCAGGCGGGGGTAGAAATAAGACAAGTTAGGGGTAGAATTAAGGATATTAGGGGTAGATTTAGTATCTACTATACTATATTAGTTATAGAAGTAGAGATTATAAAGAGAAATTGAATTATTCAAGGTTGTTTTAGTCTCTATTCTAATTATCTATCTATTTCTAGCTAACTTCTATTTTGTTAATCTATTATTATTATCTATACCTAGATAACTTCCGTTTTATCAATCTATTATCGATTGAATTGAGTATATATCAAAGATATAATCGCCGATAGTAAAGCAAGGGCGGAATTTCTAGGCTAAACTAACTATATATAGTAAGCTTTAGTATTTCTTCAAAGGAGACGATAATGGGGCTTACTTTATTTTTTTGGATTAATAATCGTATTTTCTTCAGTCATACATTATCTTTGGCTTTTGAGTATGGCGTTGAAATAGCTGGCGTGGGTAAGTTGATAGCGCTGGTTATGGTTATAGTTTTGAGTCGATCTAGTAGTTACGGGACTAAGATGTGAAAGGCGTAGAAGAATCGCCGTTATGTCTATTAATGTACTTTATAGCGTTTTCATGAGTAGAGTCGCAGTTTGAATTGTTGTTGTGGCATGATTAGCTGTCGTGGCTGTTGGTTGTATATACCTTCGATCGGGTTTGATATCTGTACAGCGCTTACCTTATAGAGACGACGCATTTTTTTTTAGATGACCATGGGGATGGTTTTACTTTCCATTGTATTGGACTGGGATTCTCCTTCTGCTTCGCTTGGATTTGTTTTTCTGTTACGCTGGTCTTGATTTGATCCCGTTTCGAAGAGGGGCTGGAAGTTGAATCGGTTCGTTCAAAGTGTGAAGCTCGCAGATCTCGATTCTAATGGAAATTTCTCGTGATAGCGAGATCAGAATGCGCTTTGTAAAGTGCTGTTAAGCATCCGTTTACAGGCCTTGAATTGAGAGTTCTCATCCTCGTGATAGTACTCTGTCGAATCGAGCTACGAAGTGCAGAACTTGTAGTTTGGGCACATGTGGATGGAGGACTGCACCGAATGGACAAGCTCGAGGAGCTCTAGCAGATGGGGACTGAGCCAAGTATGCCATCAAATCCTCCATATCCAGGTTTCTGCTCATTCCGATATCCTTCTTCCAAGCATTCGTGAACACCGCTCATCAAAACAACTCCCTTACACAATCCCATGCCCCAGAACACCAAAAAGATATGCCCATCCCCACCCCAAACCTTCTCTTCAGTACATCACTCATACCATCCTATCCCACCCATCCCCTCCACCTACTTCCTCCCCTCCACCATCAAAATATGATACCCCTCCCTCGTCCTCACCTCCCCCCACTTCGGACTCCCCGTCGAACTAACACCCAACTCAAACGCCACCTCCTCAAACTCTTTAATCAGCGATCCCCGCACTTTCCACCCCAAACTCCCCCCCTGCCTCGCTTTATCCTCTGAGAATTCACGCGCGACGTCGTCGAACTTGGCGCCCTCGTTTAACTTCGCGAGCGCTTCTTCTTTCTTGGAGTGCTTTTCGCAGAGGATGTGACGGCTGTTGGGGGTGGGAGGGGTTAGTAATTGCCCGGTGTGGAGGTAGATAGCGAGTGAGGTTTAATGGCAGAGATATTTGGAGGATGTATGGAGGGGTTGGAGTGATTGAGGGACTGACACGTTGATTGAGGTTGCTGGTTTTGGCTTCTTCTTGTCGTCTTTGCCTTCTTTCTGTTCTTTTGATTTGGAGCTTGAGGCTTTGGCGTCTTTGGCGCCTTTCTTGGGGCCCATTGCGAAGGAACGAGTGTGGTGATCGGGAGGGAAGATCAATTGCGGGGAGGTGTTTGATAGGGTGGGGCAAATATAAGTAGCTAGGTGGATGGATGGAATCGATTAATTACTCAATGAAGGTTACAACCGATTTTCACTTTTCTCACATTTGATAATCATTTTCTTTGTGCTAGATTTATGGTTTCAGGGTTGTGATTCTATTCTTTAATTCGAGTCGTCAATAAGTACAGTAATAAAAGCTCCAAGGCCAACAATCCAAAACTAATAACAACAGCCTATAGCATGACGCCCATCACCCCATCATTCATCCTTCCATTTAACCACATTCTTGGCCCGCGTCCAAGATGCTTTCGGTAGCAACAAAAAGTCTCGCCAGTAAATCAGAAGAACAGTGGGAACAGAAACAAACGCCAATTGTCCCCACTGATCCCAGCTACGGATATCGAGCGCTGTAAGACGGAAAGGCGACACAGTACCGAATAAGCCATTGTGTAGGACCATACTGGACAGCCAGAAGACCTTCAAGATTCCCTCCGAAATCCGATTGAGGGGACCGCCTCGCGTTGTAGCCAGCCAGATGATGATACCTATCGGTAGGGATATGTATCGAAACTCGTATGGAATTAGGGGTTTCCAAGTACATTTGTATTCTGGATGGTCTCTGGGCAGAACATAAAAGTCATGATTGTGTTCCAGTGCTCGTCCGAAGGCCCAGGCGAAAATGAAAACCAAGGGTGGCCAATAACTGTAGGGAGAATGATATCGTGATTCCGTCTCGGTCTTTGGCAGTATGCGTCTTGAATGATAATCTCGCCAGATTATGATGCCAAAGACAATGACAAAGGCCTCGAAAGCTTTGTCTCCAACGTATCTGGCAGCTGCTTCAGCGTGACCGAAATCTCCCTCCCATGCTCGTCCGATCTGCTCCAGATATGCCATCAATCCGTAACCCACCATCACGACCAGTCTCGATTTGTCTTTGAGAAGCGGAGCCGCTGCTCTTCTATCTCTTTCGAGATAGTATTCGTCGTACATATATGTGTGCACGGCGAGCAACCAGCTGAAGAATGTACCTGGCCCATATAAAGGGTTGACATGGCTTATATCGTGTTTGATCTCAGAGGACTCTCCACCGCTAGAGAGATGGCCAATATCCAGGGCGCCAATATAGGTAATGATGGCAGCAAGAATTGCCATCAAAGGTGTCTTAGTGAAAAGGTAGGTGATAAGGTCGAGCCTATTTGGTAGTAGATTAATAAATTGACCTTGGGAATTGACGTTGCCCGCGAGACAACTTACACATGCTGACCATCGTGTCGTTCCGCTTCCGCCTCCAGTTCTGGGAGTATGGTCTCTGTAGTAGATGTCCCTAAGGAGTGCCTTCCATTCTGTCCGCCATCGGATGATGTTGGAGCTCCAAGAGGGTTGACTGGTTCGCCATCTGGTGATGTTGGAGCTTCAAGAGGGGTGCCAGTCAACTCAATCATGTTGTCAATGAATTCAACGACGTTCCTTTGTGCCCTAATGCTTCGACTGAAGGATCGAAGCAACAAAAGTCTTCCAATGAGACCGGCAGTATGGCTATGCCCAAGGTATATATTTGGTTTCTGCAAAGGACTGCATCTTGAAGAAACTAGTCGTGTACGAGGTCTAGGCCGTGGATTAAGGAGAGTTACTGGCTTGAGCCTTTTTGTTATCTACAGCTGAGCATTGAGGGTCATCTAGCTGCACGATAGCGCATTGGTGGCTGATCGAGACTTTGATATTTTAAGAAAGGAATAGTTTTAGTATATAGTTGAATCCCTTAGGCTAAGTACGAATACCTGTTAGCTCCAAAGCGGCCAAAGCAAACTTTGCGAACTTCGTAAACTTCTCTCATGGTTCCCTAGGTAAAACTTTATTCACGTCGACATATCATACTCGAATAAGGATTGTAGTACGGATGTCTGTTAGCTCCGAAGTGGCTAAGAGTGGACCGCCGCTGAGCTAATAATAAGCACTACCACGAGCCTCCCGAGGTCCTCCCGCAACTCCCGCTGCGCTCGGCGGCTACGATAGAAAATAACTTTCAATTGGAATGGAGATTCTGTTGCTGCTGTTGTTGATCTGTGTTTCTATTTATGGGTCTAGCTTGGTGTAGTTTCTGTGTATCAGCACATTTTGTATGGGAGGCGTCATGCAAAGAGCTTGTATGTAGAACTATTTTGGGGAGACGTCTGATATGGAGCCTTGAGCTTCAAGGGCGATGAGACCTTGTCGAGCAATCAACACCACAACCCCGACAATTTTTTTCAATCTTGTCTTATTTCTTCAATATAAGCTTGACTACAATCTACACACACCATGGCAGACCCCAAATCTACAATACCCATTATCGCAAACCTTCCCCCTACCTTCTACTACATCCCAAATTTCCTCACCGAATACGAAGAAGCACAAATCCTCCAAAAGGTACCATAGCCCAGGTGAGCTAACCTGCTCTCTCTTGAATCACCATATACACACCCTCCCCTTCCCTCCACCAAAACTTCCCTCCCCCCTCCAAAAGCTAACACCAAACCCCCAGATCCCATCCCAAAGATGGACCCACCTAACAAAACGCCGTCTCCAAGCCCACCCCTCAACTCTAACCCAAAACAACACCCTCATCGCCGCTCCATTACCCCCCTACCTCACATCCTCCCCTCCCATCCTCCACAGATTTGAAGAATGGAAGGTCTTCGAGGGGACGAAACATGGCGCTCCAAATCACGTCTTGATAAACGAGTATAAACCCGGTGAAGGCATCATGCCACACGAAGACGGCGATGCATATTCACCCGTCGTCGCAACGATAAGTCTCAGCGGCGCGTTGTGTTTGGAATTGACGCCGCATCCCTCGATATCAGTTTCGAAGTCGGGGGATCCTAAGACTGAGGGAGGGGATGAAGATAGAGGTGGGGTGGAGGCGAAGAAGAGGTGGAGGATATTGCAGGAGCCGAGGAGTTTGTTGGTCACGACTGGGGTGGCTTATTCTGCGCTTCTCCATGGCATTGAACCTGTTGAGCGGGATGAGGGGTTGAATGAAGAGACAGTGGTGAATTGGGAGTTGCTGGGTGACGATACAAAGGCAAAGATTCAAGAGGCTGGAGGGGTGAATGAGAGGAGTACGAGGGTTAGTTTGACGTATAGGGATGTGTTGAAGGTTAGTAAGATTGGGTTGGGGATCTTGGGGCGGAGGTGATGATGGGCGCGAATAGAATCTGGATGATGACAGTGAAACGGGGCCGATGATAGAGGGCTATCCTGTTGAGAGTCTCTGAGTCCACCTGTGCTCCTGGAATGCACATGCGCGGCAGTTGAAATTTCCAATGCAAGTTGAGAGAAATCACGTCTGCCAAATATCACGGATGATTGGCTCCAAATGATAAAGCTTTGGGCAAGAGAAGGCAAAGTCTTAATATTTGCTTTGGAACTACTAGTATGTCCTGGCCATGTCCTTTGGCCAAACCCAAAGTGCCCTGTCTAATTCGACATGAAAAATGCAATGACGCCTATCAGCCCACTCATCACACATATCCAGGCAACTCCCTCAGCATCTATGCCTCAGAAGCACCGCTCTGTGGGAATTCAAAGTTGACACCCTTACCCGTCAGTCTCTTGTAGACCTCGGAGTAAGTGTCGAGTCTGTAGTCAACACCACCACGCTCCTTCTCGTCCAACACGATCTTGAGGATCTTTGTTCCGTCCTCCTTGGTTCGGATACGCTTTCCGACGATCTCGACTGGGTAGACGAGGTCGTGGAGGATGCTGTCGTGGACGGCGGTGAGTGTGCGGGAAATTGGTCGCTTCTGCTTTTGGGAGGTACGACTGCGGTTGGAGCGCTTTGGGCGGGGGAGAATTCGGCGGGAAGCGATGATGAGGACGTGGCGGTCGGAGAACTTCTTCTCAAGCTCGCGGGTGAGGCTGTATAATTTCACAGATCAGAATTTGTGCGCGCAAGAAAGTTGGAGGTGTGAGTAGGGAAGAAACTTACCGCTGCTGAGACTTGTGCCATCCAGGAAGCAATGGGACAGGGACGAAGATGACAACCGCCTTCCTGCCGTGGCCAACCTCAATCTGTAGGAATCCTGGTGTCAGCAAAGCTGCCCAGTGCCCAACGCCTCCTCAAGATTGTGATTTTGTACAGTACAGCCAACAAGAACAACCTTCACGAATATACATATAGCCCCCTAGGCCACCGCGCAGGAATTATAGCCCATGGAGAGAGATATGGAGGATCCGGGTCGTATTGTGTTTGTGGTACGGTGGTTCATCTTACCTCGCGTGCGGACACGAATTGGAGAGGGCGGAGAGCGGCCTTCATGTCGGGGATGTTGCTCTCGAGGTCGTAGAGAGCATTGGCGATGCTGGTCTCGATCTCCGAGGGAGATTGCCGCGATGGGCTGTTTGGCGCAATCTTGTTCAAGGCGGCGGACGACATTGTGGTTGGCGAAGGGGTTGAGAAGAGACGACGAGGGACGAAGTATTTCGCGATAATTGAAAATTGGATTCACGGTGTGTGGGGCCCGAGCGTTCCACGTGACTCAGCCTGATCCGGGAAACGAGAAACTCTGATCGAAATTCTTTCGTAGATCAGCATCTGTCTACAGCGCACTTGCTTCATTCGTTCGCTTCTCAACCTATCAATCGAATTATGTGCGCTGCGACTCCTCTTTTGTCAATACATTTTAAAAATGTTCGCGAAGATCTATATCATTGGGCTTGAACCGGGAGTTGGAAAAGCATCTTCGAAAACGCATCTTCGAAAACTTGGTAAATCCATAACAACATCAAAGAAACCCGATCTTCCTAAGCGCTTGATTCGATCTTATTGATGTAGACTGCTGTTGCGGATTTCCCATTTCTCATTCCAAGTCTTCGCCGATGTTCCATGTCAAGAATAATTTCCTTCCTCAAAACTACTACGAATCTATTTCCAACGACGATAACCGATGGGAAGCTATAAACGACTCAAGGCGACTCACGACCCAAAAAATTATGAATCCGTTATGCCGACTCGAAAATTGATAGTGTGTCAATGGATTGGCTATCAAACCAAGCCATATCAAAGTTGAAAAAAGGCTGGAAAGAGGGTCGTGCGAGATCTGGATTTCTATCCAAGGTCAACTCAACACAATGTCCCAGTAACTCCGACTATCACTGAGGAAATCGTGCCCTAAAGAAACCATGAATTATCGAAGATATTTTCGATAAATTGAAAACCCAAATTCCAACAACTGAATTTCGAAAGAGGCTGGAGAGATGGGGTTGTGCGAGATTATGAAGGTGGGTGGGCTCTCTACTAAACATGGTTAACTCCATACCAAGTTCTGGTATCTCTTACTATATCATTGCGAGCTTCTTCACATAGATGCACCATTGACGAAGACAGGAGAGCTAATATACATACGGAGACCAAACAAAGAGAATATGAGTACAACATCATCCCCATCTCACCATCCAATGACCCTGGTATGAGATTGAGGAGGACTGGATTGGTGCCGGAGAGGGTGAGGCCGGGGAGGTTGAGGAGGTTTGGGAGGAGGGTGGAGCGATGGTTGAATGAGTTGATTAGGATCTGATTCTGGTAGTTTGGACAGACTTCGAGAGACGCTGTGGGGGTTGAGTTGATGGTTTGGGTTTCGGGGGCATTTGAAGAGCTGATAGCTATGAATCAGACCGAGTTCGGCTGAATGTAATATCGTAGTTGAAAATTCCTGGAAGGAAAAAGTTGTCTGACAATTGATCGGGAACCATCGACGGGGTTAATGTTCGGCGGCAGTCCCACTGATGGAGATAGAAGATGGTATAGCGCATTTATGGTTGTCCGTTCGAGGAAATGGGCCAATATGCAGGGCTTGCGACAGACTTGGCTGCCGTAGAGATCTCCTAGCATTAGCACGTTCTGATATTCAAAGCTATCTTTCTTGACAAATGTGCCATGGGCTACTGATCAGAATCATGCTTATTTTGCGTCGCAGAGTGTACCGCCCATAGAACTTGCAGCCATATGCAAGGCCGGTTCGAGAGTCCTGTTAAACAACTAAACAATGAAGCTTGGCCTTTTCCAGGACCAAAGAAGTGCGAACTTAATAGATGACGAGGTGTTGATTGGATTTTGTTAAAGGAGCCAAATCGAAAATTTTGCTGGACATGGCCATTGAATGGCACGGATTGGCATTCAAAATCATGGAGAGTGGCTGGAGGGGCGTTAGGCAGGCGGGTCATAAACCTTGAGAATTCTTCCCTGACACCGCTCTCTAGTACATACACCACATGCAAGCTGACAAGATATGCCGGCTCTTGAACTAGTCGGCAAGGTCAAAGGGTTCGAAAGAGATAGTAAAAGAGCTGAAGGCTCTTCTTGTACAATGCTGAATCGTCGACTAATTTGTACATGCTGCTAGGCTGGCGCAGAGCACGGCATATGGATATCATCGGTACGGTCCGAATTGGACATCGATGAGATAATTGAGCATGCTCACAAGTGTCATTTCTACGACCATAGGAAAACGAGGATGTCCCGGAGATCAAAGTTGAGTGGGCCTTGGCAGGCGCGTTGCTTCGCCACGGACAAGGCGTGGTTGCTGGCGAACAAAAGTGCTTCTGTCATTCGTTCGGTTCCTGTGATGCCAATCGATGTTCGAAAGCGTGAGGGACTTGGTACACCGCGACCTTGGTAGATAATCTGGAGGGATAGAGAAGCTTTGAGCCTTGCGGTATCTGCGAAAATGAGTATGGCCGAGATCCTGGATGTGAAAGCGTGGTTGAAACTGTTGTTTGGTGCAGTGCTACGATGATAGTAGCCAACATGCTGAGAAGGGAGAACCCTTTGAGATTATATGTAACTGCCGCTCCGTTACCTTCGCCTTGCAGGGCATTTGCCTTCTAGGAGCGGTGAGGTCAAAGCCATGGTAGGACAAGCTTATCGTCCAGAGGTCGAAGGAAGCCGTCGATTGAGACTGAGCAGTTTTTCGGCGACTCACGCCAGGGGTGGTACACGGGGAGTTCCTAGGAGGACCGAGAGACAATTCATGATAATTGAGACAACCGGGGATCATTTCCGTGGGGTGGAGATAGCAACAAATCGCTGATCGCCTGGTCTTTCCATCTCCCAATATCGGCAATTTCAATTAGAAGACTCAGGAGACCCCGAATTATTGTGAATCGAAGGTCGGCTCGTTTAGCCGCTTGTTGAAGCATCACAAATTCTGGCGATATGATGAGGCAACATGGGGAGTCTCATCTCCGCCAGCGCATCGATACTGTTGGACAGATCCAAAGGCAGGGCTGATGAAGAGATTAGTTCATTGGCAAAGTTCTAGAAGCGCAATTGTTTCTCCTGCCCCTTGCCTCACTCTCAGACGCGAAGATTGGACGGACTGGCCCGACAATGCCTGGATTCAGATGTCAAGAGATGAGGACTGCTATTCTTGACGATTTCGAGGTAAGGTTATGACTCTCGTGGAGGCCGAATGCACACCGTCGTCTTGGCTTCCCTCCCACTTATCCCTCTTTGAAGCGCGCTACGGGGCAACGAGATGACAGGGCGTCTATCACCAATCGAAGCTGGCGGATAGCATGGGGGCTAGAGGAATAGCTCCACTGGTAGGGCGACCGGATGAGGACAAGAAATGATGAAGATTGATGGAGATCAACAGAGCCGTCGGTTTTGGGTGCATCTGGTCATCTGCTGCAGAATGCAGAACGACTGGAAGAAGGTGAGCACGGGCATGAGAGTGAGTATGAGCGTGAGTGTCAGCCAGTTCCAACGAGTGTTGCCCTCGGCAACAACTGGCCAACAATATTGGAAGATGAAAAGATATTCCCACGATGCATCATTCCGCCATCAATAGCTCGCTTCATGCGCTAAACCCCTTGTGGACTGGCGAGACTTGGCTACCAGATATGGCAACATTAACGACTCTCACCATCTAGTTGCACTTTGCTGCTTGGAGGCCACCACCGGCACACAGCACAACCCACGGCGACACCACTGCAGCCAAATGATAATGATGGTCATCTCATCTCATCGACGGCCAGACCAGGCCAGCCTGTACGAGTACGCGGATGGATGCGACGCTCGCTCAGCTCCATGTCCATGTCCGCGCAGCGCTGCGGACATCCAATCCCTCGATCCGCACGCTGTGTGACGCCAAAGGTCATTTCAGGGATACGGACGGCGCTCAGCCACTTGGCCCCATCCCGCTCCCTACTGGTCGATTTCTTCACGCCCGAATCCGGTTCCTGAGTTAGCTGCCTTAGCTCAGGGAACGCCCCATCGTCCAGCGTGGAGTTGGCGTGCAGAGCCCCTGAGCAGTCAGCATTCGCCGTTATGCTACTGTTGTCACGGCTTTGACCATGGCAATCTCCCGATTTCTGAATAAGTAGACTCTGACTTCTCGTCCTGTTCCACTTCTCATCATCAACTCAATCTTCCAATCTTGAAGCTTCTGATCCATCTTGACTTCGGTCGTCCACTCGTTTCCAACGTCCCAGCTATCACAGTCTTTTCTAATTACCAATCCTAATACCCACCCACCCTCTCCAATCAATCAATCTATCTATCAATCAAGATGCGTTACACTATCCTCTTCGTTGCTGCCGCTGCCGTTGCCTCCGCGGCCGAGTACTACGAGTACCCAGCCTACAACCTCCCAGCCTCCTCCAGCGCCAGCGCCAGCCCGGTCAAGTCTTCCTCCACCAGCTCGGCCAAGCCATCAACCACCAGCGGAGCCTACTATGACTACCCAGTGACCAGCTCCAAGAGCAGCTCCTCCGTGATAAGCTCCACCACCTCGGCGCCATACTACGACTACCCAGTCTCCAGCAAGGCCTCCTCTTCCGCCATAAAGTCCTCCAGCTCCTCGGCTCCATACTATGACTACCCAGTCTCCAGCTCCAGCGTGAAGGTTTCTTCCACCCCAGTCAAGCCAGTCGTCTACAGTTCGTCTTCCTCCGCCACCACCCCATACTGCTCATCCGCAGTTACCGTGACCGTCACTCTGACACAATCCAAAGCTTCCTCCACCCCAGTGGCCCCAGTCAAGCCAGTCACATCTGCCTACTATGATGTCCCAGTTGGTACTGGATCTTCCACCAAGGTCTCGAGCACTCCCGTCGCTCCCGTCTACAACTTGCCATCCGGCACTGGGTGAGTTTTTGCCGCATCCCTGGTTTTGATGACCGTCTTCTAACACTCATTCGCAGTTCCCCAGCCAAGCCCCAGCAATTCTACGGCGCTGCCCCACAGGTCGCCGCCGGTGGTCTCGCCGCTGCTGGTGCCATTGCCGCTCTCTTCTTGTAAATGCCGTTCTCGTCAAGTTCCTGGTCCAAAGCCTGATCACTTCACGATTTCGTTTTCAGGCCACTGCATTGCATGGATACATACCAGGGGGTTGTTAGATTCTGTTCACGAGGATTCTACTGTAATTAGTAATGTTTGGTAGTTGAGGTGGTGTGTTTTGTGAAACGAAAAGAGGTTGAAATACCTTCTCATGTGCCATGTCATCTATGTGAAACTCATTTTTCCTTGTATACAACTAATACCGATAATCAGCACAGGACTCCAAACCCTCACCCTCCCAACACCAAAATTCACCTACTTCCCGAGAAATCCACCTCTCCCCTCCCGCGTCTCAAAAACCTCCTCCCCCTGACCTCAAAAACCACAGCACTAAGCGAAATGAAACAAGTCGATCCTACACCTTTCTAGTAGATCAACAACCAGGATCATTACATTCGTGCGTGGCTAGTCTGCATCCTTTTCGCGACCCCTAATTTCGCATATTTCCTAATTTTGGCTTTACCGTTGCGAGTGGAGATCTATGAAGTACTTACCCCTGAGCTAGTGTATTTGTGCTGTGCTGTGGGTTGTGGTACCTCGATGCGATGCGATGATATGATCTGAACTATTTATTGGAGTTTGGGTTGGGTGGGGGATTTTGTGTGAGGAATTGGAGGAGGGAGAGGGTAGTTGGTATTTGGAGGGTAGTAAGAGGGTAGTAAGAGGGTACTTGGGTATTTACTTCGTCCTTTAGTTTTTGAGATCAAGTGGGTTCATATTGGGTTTTAAGAGGGAATACTAGGTATAAGGTTTAATGATATTATTACTAGATGTTTATAGATATTGATGTTCGTTTGAATTTGTTCGACTTAGGATGAGGTGATGTTGAGGGGTGCGAATGGGTGGTCTTACTATGTTGGCGAGGAGAATATAGACTGGATGTAGATGTGTAGTTAGAGAGAAAGATGTATTTTACTGATGTATTCCACTGATATATTCCACTGATATATTCCACTGATATATTCCACTGATATATTCCACTGATATATTCCACTGAGGAGTTCTCTGCTGGTTGGTTGCGATTTCTCGAAGTCGTTACTGTGTGTTCTGAAGTAGACACTTCATCTGTGAAATGGCACGTTCTTGCGCTACTTTTCATCGCAATCTCAAAGTTGTTGTGTTCTATAGAAAGCAGTCCTTAGGAAGAGAGATAAAGTGGAGGATAGGGAACTGCTTTCTATGAGTATGGAGAGCCCTGTCGAAATCCAGCCATCAACGCTGACATCTAAATTGTCAACCGCCATACTAAATTCAACGCGTTGAACTCCCATGGGAAGCGTCATCGACTGTCGCTACAATTATAAACAACACAAACCTTTCTCGCGTACACAACGTTCCGCGAATCCAAAATGGGCATCAATTCCGCCTTCAGTCTCGATCCTTCGCGTTACCAACTAGGCATCCAGTATCCGGAAACCTGTATACTCGTCACCTTTGGATGACCAGCGCATAGTCTACTATAAACGAACGAACCGTGTCGACCATCATACATATCACAGACTTAGATGTCTCTCTACGCTGTCTTGCCATCCCCAGGCGAAGGACTTGGCTGCTTCTCGACCACTCTTATACCCGCTGGAACTCGTATACTCGTCGAGAAACCACTGTTTGCCGTTCGCGAACCACGCAGCAACTCGGCTGTAACGCAAGCGTTCTCCCAGCTCCCAAGCGCCCAACAAGATCAATACCTCGCACTCTACGCGCAAGACTCAACAAAACAAGGAGACGCAAAAGTCATAGACATTTTCAACTCTAACGCCTGGCAGACAGAAGGCCGAACTTCCATCCTCCCCAAGTGCGCACGGTTCAATCACTCATGTATACCGAATGCCAGTTTTGCATGGAATTCGCGCCTTGCGAGCGCAACTATCCACGCCGTTGTCGACGTACCCCCGAAGATGCAGATCTACCTCAGCTATGAGAAGCCCTACCAGAATCTGGAAGAACGACGTGTTAAACTCGCTTCCTACGGCTTCATATGCTCATGTCCAGCCTGTCAATCAGACGCGGAAGCAAGCGAGACCAGAAGAACACGCATGGTCATCCTTGACGGACGAATCAGAGTTGGGCGAAGACAAAAGTGGAAAGCAGATATTCCGAAAGCGGCATTGGAGCTGCTAAGGCTTGTGAAGGAAGAGGGACTCATGGGTGAAGCTTTGGCACTGGCATATCACGACGTCGCTTTGGGCTATGTCAAGCATGGAAGGATGGATTTGGCGCTGAGATATGCGGTCAAGGAGTTAGAGGTGGGTATAAGATGTTACGGGCTGGATTCTCTATATGTGGATACTACGAGGACGTTTTTGAAAGAGCTCCGATTGGATGAAGCTGAGATGCAAGAGGTGGTATCGGATCAAATGGCAATCTGAGCCTGCGCCTTACGGCTCCATCAGAAGACAAAGCATAGTCATGGACCTTTTTGCTCCAGCCTCGAGGAATGTCCCGGCATCTTGGAGCGTCGCACCCATACTGCCGTACCCGTTCAGACAGTCTGTATCTATACTGCCTCGAAAATTTCGTCTAACAGCAATATGCATAAGCTATTCTGGACTTTCTCCGCCTCTAAATACATTTCCGCCTGGTTTTGTTAAGAGAACTCTGCTGGAACTGTCTGGACATCACATCCAAGGATCAGAGATCGAACAATATTGCCATTTGTACTTGACGACTCCGACCTTTCACAACACGATACATGATCTAGCATAGGTGTTGTCTGATTTACTTCGGGCGGAAATAGCAAGGCACAAATTAATCTTGTTTGGATATCGTTACGAATGCGACAGATCTGGGCTTCTTCTTTGAAAGTACACAGTATCTCTTACGAACTACGATGCAATGCCAAGCAATTCTCATTACCACCTCAAAGTCTCCTTGATTGACACTATCGTCACGTCCACATCACTTTGCGCCTTCAGATAAGTCATGTCCATCTCCCTCTCTTTCCCACTGAAATGGACATCAACGAATAAGACTCTCGCCCATTGCGGGATGTCCTCACACCTTGCGCCTCTCTCTACGGCGTCTTCAAGGGACTCACCGCATCGCTCGATCTCGTCGATTCGTCGACCAACTCGTGCGGCAAGAAGGCCATCCCACAAGCCCTCCAACCTTGGACAGTCTTGCAAAATTCGAAGCGCTCTGTAACGTATTTGTGCATCTCGACAGTTCCATATGACACGGAACATTGGCGGGACGATACCCATGTCTAGAGAGAGGACCGGTGGATCCTTGCCAGCGCCCTCGCTTTCGCCCGACATAATCGCGGCCAGCTTGACAACTTTTTCAAAGCTGGATTGAAACTGGTCAAAAACCATTTGGTTGTCCAGGTGTCTTTTCGTACCAGTTTCCAAATCATCCCAGAATGTTCGATCATGAGGTGGTTCTACGATTTCAAGGATCTGGGTTCCCAATATGTAGTGAACTTCCAGAAGGGCTGCAGCACGTGCATCTCTGAGGGATGATCCAGGTCGTGCACTGAGCATTTCCTTCAGACCCGTCAGAGCAATGCCCCAGTTCGAAAAGCTTCGAAGAAGAGCGTCGCGTCGGTCCATCCATTCCAGGCGCGGCATAGTGTAGTCTGTCTCGTCATGTTCTTTAGCATCATGGAGAAAGTGCTCGAGCACATGCCAGCTATGGTTCAAAACGACCCAGGCTTCCTTCAGATCCTTGAAACGTGAAGTGGAGACCTTCCATAGGTCGTCTTTCCCGTGAGCTGCATGGAACAGGCGGCAAGCCGGAATGCGCGGAGGCGGCTCTGATAATCCACATAATTGGGTTTCGAGACGTTTGAAAACCGCAATGAGATGTTTGAACGGTATCATTTCTGTCGTCGTCCGTCTGGAGCTTTGCATGTGAGCCTCGTGGTCCGCAATAATCTTGATACCACTTTTCAGATGGGTCACCGCTATACCCGAATGCCTTCGAAGTATCTAGAAAGAAGTCAGCAAATTGCCTAACAGTATACTGAAATTTGATTACCTCAAAGCAGCAGAACAACAAACAAGTTGCAAGAACTACATCTATTGGCGGCCTCTCGCTCGCGAGATCGATCCGTGTCAGGCTGCGAATAGCCTTGTTGTACTGTTCCAATGCCCATTTCTCGTCCTTCAACTGGACAGCCCACTTGTAGTCCGGCGACTCGGAACCGATCTCTCGCGTCTGCAGGGTCTCATGTAATGACCCCAGTCCTACCACAGCATGACGAATAGCATCGCTATGGTGCGTCGCTCGCAAAATGACTTCATCCCACAGTTCCCACTTGAAAAGTCCAGAGAGGTAGTACACAGTGTGCTCACGATAAAACAGGAATCCGCGGTTCGCAGTTGCATCGGTGGGAAACATGATGTTCAGGCATGGTCGCCGAATTGATTTTGGTGGGGGGGAAGTGATGATTTCCCAGCGTTGCTCGAGGGAGGGATATCCATCACACATTCTTCCCGTGTCAAGACATCGCTTGCAAGTTGGAGAAGTCTCGTCACATTTTACTCTTCGAATTCTGTGGTTCATCCATTAGACGAGCGACTCCATAGAGCAAGTGGAAAAAGGGCGGACGCTTGCATGACTGTCTAATGACTTTGCAAAGCCTGATCGCACACAAGCATAGGCACATGAATCAAGCGACCGTTCTAAATCGATCTTCAGCATTATGGAATTGAACGTACCGACAGGTTGCACATCCAGTCTTTGATCGAGGCCCTCCTTTTCGCTTTCTTGCACCAATGGTCCCACATCGAGTTTCGGTCCCACTTCCCAAGGACACCATGTTAATTCAAGACTATCCGTACTGAAACTGAGCGTTCTTAGCAAGTGGGAAGTGGAAGGTCATCTTATCAAGGCAGACTTGACGAACTCGCGAATAGAAGGCAACAGGACAAAGTGTACGACGTCGCATGCGAAGGCTTGCTTTCTGAGATATGTGCTGCGGACAATCGACACGAGTCTTGGTCAGCTTTTCACCGGTATATCCCACGCAAGTCGATTGGCTCTCTTTCACTCGGGCTAACTTCTTGTGGAATTTTAGAAGAGGCAACCAATGATAGACCGTTCACGTGGAGTAAGCGGCATAGATAAACTCCGCATTTTGCATTTCCATGCAACTGAAACATATGAACAAATATCACTGCTAGGCATATCTACATTCGCTTCCGAGATGGCAGCTTTTGATTGTGTCGATCTTTCCAGGCCGCACTTGAAACTTCATCCCATTTCGGCTGAGAAGACGACTTCGCCATTGGAAGTGCCTTTGAACTGTCTCAAATGGTGCTTTTGATCTATTCCTGTCAAACTAGCCCCGTCAGTCTGGAATATGGCACTTTGGATTTGCGGTGTGCCATGACATGGCGCAGTTTTGGTCGTCGATAGTTCGTATACTATCCTGGATAAGAGAATACATGCATTTGAGGGTGAGTATAAGTCCAGCTTGAGGACTCCCAATCAATTTTTTATATCCATCAAGTGCCTCACTATCGTCAGTCATTGAACTCAATCATTCCCACTGTCTGCTATTCCAGATCATGAGGCTTATATATTTATTCTTGAATAACTACCCATGTCCGTGTCCATTGCGATTGCATTGTTCAATTTTGTTCATCCCGGTACTGTAATACCCGACAGGGAAAATGATATCTCGGGTAGGGAGGAAAGGCAGAATTTGAGGGCGTAGGTGGGGAAGGGGTCTATTGATTTGGACGGGTCTAGTGGGAAGTTGGCTTATAAAGGTGTTATTTACGAGAGTATTGGACGCGATGCTCAGGAATGTCGAGGGAGGAGATGCCTTATGACTGTTTTGCGCATGAACATGGCGAATACGCGGGTGGTGAGCAGAGACAGTCTGAGATGGGATTTTTTGGCGCCGAGGGAGCAAAGGAGGTGATCATGGGGTTGGGGATTATGGGTTTCGACGAATGGAGTGGACGAGGTCTGAATAATCTTGAGCTGGGAAATGGAGGGTTGTCTGGAGGGTTGTCTGGAGGGTTTACTTGTTATTATTTGGTGGTTTGGTAAGTACTGTAGTGCTTTACGAGGCAATGCTGCTTTGGCGCTCTTTGGTTTAGACAGCTATAATATCTGGAGCATCTCATACTTAGGAATCAGCTTAGAATTAATACTAGACCCGTATCGGATGGGTGACAACGGACATCAACTCTTGAGCAAAATGACACAAAACTCTATTCCCCCATCAGCACAATTGTAGGCCAAAACATTCATCCCCAACCCGAAGGAAGCTTCTAGTAAGCTGGATTCCACTTTAAGCCTTCGCGGGACGAGCTTGAATGTGGTAGCTATTCTGAGTGGTACGCTTACATGAAATTCAGGACGAGAGATATCAATATATTTTGTTGCAGTTTTGAGTCGTAGGTCTGTGAGAGAAGACGTGAGTATTATGTTGATACGTTGGTCACTCAGCGATAACCCGTCCATTGGGTTAGGCACGGGACTTGGCACTGGGCTTTCTGGATTTTTTCTGAGTCGAATTTTGGAGATTTGAAGAGCTGTGGTTGTTGATGGAAATGAGGAAATATTGAGGGCTTTATTTGTGTTTTTCTGACATGTGCTTTTTCGTGGAAGTCACAAGTTTCGACTCTGAGTTCGTCGGTGTCTTTTGCCAATTTTTTGTAAGATGGACAGTAAATGCGAGACTGAAAACAACGGAACCCTTTTTCAAGTTAGGAAAAAGCCAGGCCTTTTAGATTCGAGAAGTCAAGGTAACAAAGCATCGGAGAGGCGATGGAATGAATGTGTAGAAGCATTTTGGAGGATGTTTGCTATGCTGGCATACTGCAATTTCGAGGATGAACTGATAAAGAACTTCACATTCAGCTGTTAATGTAATGGAATATATAGACCTCATCTCCGAATCTGGGTAACCCACGTTTGGTATGTTCGAGACCCCCATCATGTGTTGAATCTTAAAGGTATTTGATTTCCTCTCAGGTGTTCTTGATCCTTCCATAAAGACAATGTCTTGCAGGCACAAAGAGCTAAGTGTTACAGGACCTATTGTTTGCCGAGAGAAGGACTATTGAATCGATTTTCACATCTCTTTGATGATTTGACTCATGCTATAAGAAGACAAGTACCTTCTTTGTATGTCAACTCGATCAGCGACATACAATCATCTTATTACTTACCTAATATCGACCAAATAACAAATTGGCACGAAGATGGCCTCTACAAAACTCCAAGCCACAGAAGAGGAGTCTTATCAAGCCGCAAAAGTCCCTGAAATCATCGATCTCGTCAATGCCGGTCGTAAACACTTCGCAGAAGAAGGCAATATAACGCGCGGAAACTACTTTTACAACGGTAGAAGGCAACCCGGGACCCGCAATGCTGGAACTCGGAGCAAATACTACAAAGCTTTCAATAAGGCACCTTCAGGATTTTTTCCCAGCCCAAAGGAATCCAGACCTAATCCACCACCAGTTTCCCGACCTCAGTATAGACGCGCAGCACCTAGGCATCAACGCTTGCCGCCTAGTCAACTGGACGTGATTGGAGAGCTAGAACCACCGACAGCAAGAGCGGTGCAAGTCTGGGAGAGCATTATGGAGACGCATAGGCAGCATTTGGCGCGAGAGGCGCAGCTGGCTGCTTCTGGAGAAGTGGCCAAGGAGAGCGAGAAGGAGACTGTTGAGTCGAACACTGTTAGCGGTGGGAACAGTGGAAAGGATAGCTCGGAGGAGATCAAGGGGCGAGAATCGCGGTTCGAGGACTCTAGTTCTTCTTCGGAGGATGAAGTGGATGCTACTGGAGATCTCGGAATACGAGGTGGGAAACGTATGTCTTTTAGGCGGGCATTTGGCTATCGTGGGAAGGCTGCTAGTCACTCGCAGCCATAGTGGTGGAATTATGCATAACTGGGAGGTACTTCAAGGCTTCGATGTAGAGAGTGGTACTTGGAGAAATTCGACAGATTGGTATGATCGGCCTGAGGACACAAGGCTTGAAGGGCACGTGAACAAAGTGCAGTTCCCAACCAGAGACATTAGAGTGGATAATCGTTCTCTCGAGATTGATTCCAAGTAAAGCAATGCTCCTGTTCAGAATACGACTGTGTGACGAAGATACGACCCATATCACGTGCTCTGCATCACAGTACTAGTACTGCCACTATCGTTCACCCTGTCAAGACCACTCCACCAACCAGTCCATGAGCGTTCAGACTCATCCTTCATCTGCGCTCTGCTAGTTTCCAAAGACTGTCCATCCACTGTACTCGTCCACTTCCGGCCCCTTGGAAAGGAAGTTCACGAGCATTCTGCCGCAGTGATGGTCGTGTTTCTCTTGTTCTGTCCGATTCATGGAAAGAAGCACGCCGTCGAAGCGGCTCAAGACTGCTTTCCTGTACATGAAGATGCAATGCGTCAAATGCCACCAAGTCGACTCCCATACGATCAAACCAGGTTTTATGACTTGGACCAGCTCCGTAACTTCGATATCACGGATTCCGCCGTCCTCGACGAATCCGTAGCGGTGTGACCCGTTTGTTCCTCGACCAAGTTGGCCGAACTCTCTGTTCAAATCTGCATTGACACACTCGGGTCTTGTCAACCTGTTCTCCAAGACGTCATATATGCATCCCTTCGCAAAGGCTTCTGCAGGAGAGTTTCCGCAATCATGCTTGCAATAAAATATTGCGTCTTCTATCCCCATTGCCATCTTGGACCGCCATGTCTGCACAGCGCGTCGAGACAAATCGAACATTCCCCAAATGGCGAGACAGAAGACGAAGCACTTCAAAAAGGTTTTCAGGGAGGAATCTGTTCCATCTCTGAATGGGCTGTACCTTGCAGAACTAGGCTTCTGCGTCCTTCCACGATTGGCCTTTAGCTCGGAGACTTCCTCGTCTGCGAGTTCGTCCTCTGGGTTGGATTGCAGGAGAGACGTATACATGAGGATTGGAAGGTATGACGACGAAACAGTATGTCGAGTGAGTTTTGGCTTGTGACTGGGAGGAATATTCGTGTTGCGATCGGTCAAAGATTGTCTGGTACTCTTGACCGGAAAGTGTCAGCGCTTGAATTCACTCCCCCAAAACAAAATGACCAGGGCAGGCTTACATGATGAGTACGTGGATTCCCTCAATCTTTTTCTTCAAGGACCAACTGGTTTACCTATGCCATGGACGGGGAAGGCTCAGCTGATTATGACTTACTGTGGTGTGGTATCAGGGCTATTAAACGTCAGTGGAGCCGATCGTCGTAGGGATATTCCTGCTGTAAAACATGGATTGGACTGGGAGCTCCACTGACCTTTAATACCCATCCTACCACAGTAGCTGCATTTAGCGGCTTGCCCGCACATGGTGTGCGGGCATCGGATGAGGGCGTAATCTATCGTCTCCCTGCATGTAAATTTGTTAGTAATCTACACCAAGCGTCATATGAAGTGGGACGCGGCAGGGGGCCTCGGCGCAACGTCTTGCACGCAAAAAGATAGGATAATGAAGCCATTGCAAACCTCAAATCTTCTATATAGATACTAAAATGGAGTTATAAAACCCGTAAAATCTCGAACTTTCTAACTACGTTCAACTGTAGTAGCTCTTCTTTTTTGCCCTTTGTACTACTACTATCGATCTCGTCGATAATAAAGCCGCAAAACGTTACCGCTAGCCCTATAAATATTAGTAATACGAGTAGCTAATCGAGAACGTTCCTAAATAAAACTACCGTTATCTTTTTTAATTTAAGAAGTATAAGATTATTCAACTCGTAGATCTACTTTAAATACGCGTAATTAAATACTATAATTATATAAATCCTAATCCTATAAAGGTATTCTATATCTTTCTTATAAAAATAGTATTCCCTCGTATCTACTATAAAATAAGTAATAAGTTTAGCCGTTCTCTAGTATAGTAATCTACTATAGTTAATAATATTACTATCTATCTCGAAAAAACTTTTAGTAAGACGCTTTAGTAGTACTCTACGCTTAATAACTACTATAAACTTAAGGACTTTATAAAGGCTATTAAAAGTACTAGCTATAGTAAAGATAGTATTTAGATAATATTATCCTATATAGTAATATATATAGATAGAGGTTGGGTACTACTCTTAGGTTAGGGATATTCCTACCTACTAACT